>VOQK01037514.1:2363-23202 GCA_015052645.1 Benitochromis conjunctus
CCTTTTTTTTTTTCTTTTTTTTTTTTTTTTTTTTTTTTTTTTTTTTTTTTTTACTCACTTTTTACCTTCTCCATTTTTCCTTTCTGCAGGTAAGGACTCAAAGGCGGAGGTAGCACCGGCCTCTCCAGTGGTGCTGGTGCCAGAGGAGAAGGTGTCTTTCAGTCTGTATGCACTCTCTGTGTCGACTCTCACCGTGGCCAAAATCAGGAAAAGCTACAACAAACTGGACAGCAAAGCCATCGCCAAACAGGTCAGACGCACAACTTCTGAAAGAATTAAAAGTCGCTGCTTTAATGTTGTTGTCAGAGCGGGTTTGTCTGCTAAATCTTACTGTCACATATTCTGTCAAAGTTTCATTAAAGAATCTATTAATTCCATTACAGCAACCTTTAAAACTCTAAATTCAGTTTTCTATTGAAGTGTGCAGCACACTGGTTTGCTAAGATGACATCACCCTGGCTGACGTAACTGACTGAAAAAAGAAACCTCTCTTCCCCCTCTGCTACAGTGCCATGTGGTGACGTGTTTCTTAGCACAAGTGTAACGATTGCAGAGAGGAAAGACTTAGAAGTTAATAAATAAATAAATACAAGCAGAAAAAATCCAAGATGAAGTCCAAAGTGTAAACGCACACATATAAGCTGTTTCCACACATGATTTCAGACTGTTTCAGGATTTTAGATTGGGGTATTCTCCCAGGACGTCTTCTTCACAGCAGGGAACCTGCTTCGCATGGCTTTGTATTACATGAAATAGTCCATTGAAATGGAGTGGTGTAAAGAATTATGCCTAGATTGTGCAGGAGACAGCTGCTTCATGAAGCCCATTCACATTAGTTGTGCTGGTCATATATTAGCATACCTGGACACATGCACACTATCTAGGACATTCCTAGGAACGTATGTGGCTGCTGTGCATATCTGAAAATGGCTATGGATGTGCATTCGCACACTTAATGGTTTGCAAAGATCCATTTCATTTTTCAACTGGAAAAACTTTGTCCATTGCATTTAAATGATGCATTTAAAGGAAGTAACACACACAGTGCCACCACGAGTGTGTGTTGGAGCTCCAGATGAGCTCCGTGTTATCTCTTTCTCCCCACTTGTCAAGTCATTTCCCAGCCTGCCCGTCTCTCCTGCTCCCTCTCCTGCAGCGACTCACAGGAAGTGAAGTGCAGAGAATTACAGAGGCAGCGTTTCTGCAGCAGAGGCCTGTCACAGAGTAGGAAGACACTCACTCACTGTGCAGACAGGGACGAAAATAAGTTGTTGTCCTCTCATGCAGCATTATCACCTCCCTCTTAGCAAAACTACGCATAAGTGTTTGGGTCTTTTACACCCTTTCAGCTCGCTAAACATGGGTGTCGTGTTGAGATGGATAAATAAAACTCTATAAATACACAATTATTCTAAACGCCAACGTTGCATAATGCTGCTTTACCTTCCCGAATGGACTGAAAGAATCCGATATTTCATTTTAGCTTGCTAAATCAAAGCCTTTGATCAGACTGCAGCGTCTAACAGTAAAAATACTGTTACTCATTGACAAACACCCACAGCAACAAACGTTTGACTAACAAATGAGGAAATTATGCAAAGGTGACAGAAAGCGGCTCTCAAGCAGTATCGAGTTTAAAAGTAGCCGTCAAGTCGCCGTCTGGAGGAGCACTCGAGGCGAACGCAGCCGCACCATGATTTATACGACATTGTTGAAACTATTTAAAATAGAATAAAAAAAGTGGTGTGTGTGCGCGTGTGTGTGTTTTGCTGTTGCTTTTAATTTCTCTAATTTCTTTTCCATCTTCTTCAGCTGGCCGTGTCCTCTCATGAAAACGCCACTCCAGTAAAACTGATTCACAATGCCGCCGGTCACCTTAATGGTCCCGCACGCACCATCGGCGCCGCTGTGATTGGATATTTAGGTAAACCGAATCTGCCTGACTCAGAATACCAAATGTTGTTCTCTAGTAGACGGAAAAGACTCACCTGTTCTCTTTCTCCCTCCTTCAGGTGTCCGTGCTTTCGTGCCCAAACCTGTGGCCACCAACCTGCAGTATGTGGGAGGGGCGGCAGCCATTTTGGGTCTGGTTGCCATGGCGTCAGATGTGGAGGGACTGTATGCGGCCGTCAAAGCTTTAGTGTGTGTTGTAAAAAGCAACCCACTGGCCAGTAAGGAGATGGAGCGCATCAAAGGCTACCAGGTTAGTTATTAAAGCATAGCTGCAGTCCCCTTCAGCTGAGCGGGGACCACACCCCCACCACAGTAGGCTTAGTTAGTTTTTTCTTAGTCTGTTGTATTTCTGGGATAATTACCGATGACTTATTCTAAAAATTAGCATCCAAACATTTGTAAATCTGGACGCAACACATTTAAACACTGTGGTGAAATATTGTGTACTTTATTATTTTTTGTTTGAATAGTGCGATATGCAAACTTTTAAACAGTATTTTTCATCAGTCAACAGTGTGTGTGTGCATTTATTCATGCTCCAGCTGTTCACACATTTCTGCTGTCCATTCTACTTTAATGGTGTTGCTTCTACTTTTCTAAATTTCTGAATTTATTTACAAAATGCTCATTTGTTTGAGTGAGGGGAGAAGGGAGCGGGAGATCGACAGACGGATTGGTGCGGCGGCTGCAGTGATGCGGGCGCTGTACCGGTCCGTCGTGGTGAAGAGAGAGCTGAGTATAAAAGCGAATCTACGTTCCCACCCTCACCTGTGGTCACGATCTGTGGGTAGTGACCGAACGAAGGATACAAGCGGCGGAAATGGGCTTCCTCCGAAGGGTGGCTGGACTCTCCCTTAGAGATAGGGTGAGAAGTTCGGCCATCCGGGAGGGGCTCAGAGTAGAGCCGCTGCTCCTCCACATCGAAAGGAGCCAGTTGAGGTGGTTCGGGCATCTGACAAGGATGCCTCCTGGGCGCCTCCTGGGTGAGGTGTTCCAGGCATGTACCACCAAGAGGAGGCTCCGGGACAGACCCAGGACATGCTGGAGAGATTATATCTCTCGGCTGACATGGGAACGCCTTGGTGTTCCCCCGGACAAGCTGGAGGAGGTGGCTGGGGAGAGGGAGGTCTGGGCTTCTCCGCTTGGGCTGCTGCCCCCGCGACCCGGCCTCAGATAAGCGGAGGAAGATGGATGGATGGATGGATGCTCATTTGTCACCAGTTATATATTTTTTGAATGTGTTTCTTAGACACAGTGAGCACACTTTACTGTGAACATTACCCAGCAGTTCGTTCACAGACTGAAAGCCAAGTTTAAATCTCTACACAAAGCTTGTGTCCCATGACTTCAAAATTTGTAAATGCATATTTGTTTTGTCTTCCTCTTTAGTTGCTAGCTATGCTCCTAAAGAAGAAGCGCTCCCTGCTAAACAGCCACATCCTCCACCTCACCTTCTCTCTGGTGGGAACAGTTGACAGCGGCCATGAAACCTCCATCATCCCCAACTCCACGGCCTTCCAGGACCTACTGTGTGACTTTGAGGTGAGTGCTTACAGGGCCCATTGATCCATAATGCTGGTAAGCCCATTACAATAAGGACATTAGTGTGCAGCTGCCAAAGAAAGCTTGTTCCGCTGAAACCCGTCTCTTGCTGATAAAACGGAGAGATTTGCAGGTGTATTTTTGCATTTGCTAGACCTTTGTGATCGAAACAGGAAAAGAAAAAAGTATTTTTTGATGTTGAAGTGTTAAGGAACGGAGCTACTCTGTGCCAGAAGTTTGTGCTGCCAGATATGACTTGTGTGGCAGGGTCTCAGGCTGCTCCGTCTGCTCCTCAGGTTTGGCTGCACGCTCCCTACGAGCTCCATCTGTCTCTGTTCGAGCACTTCATTGAACTGCTGACAGAATCCAGGCAAGTGTCAGAAGGAAGTTTCCCTGAACAGGAAACGGATCACATGAAGAATAATATGACTTTTATTTTGTTGTAATTGCTGATTGGCACAGTTGTTTTCATTTTAATGTGAAAGAAGCTCACTGTGTGCTCTGCTGACTGTATCGAATAGTGAGGCGGCTAAAAATGCTAAACTACTGAGAGAGTTTCAGCTCATCCCACGACTGCTGCTCACCCTGAGAGACACCACGCTGTCCCAGCCCACCGTCGCCGCCATCAGCAACGTGCTCAGCCTGCTGCTGCAAGGCTTCCCCAACCCATACGACCTGCTGCGGTAAGAGCGCGCTCACGTAGCCGCCACGTGAACGTCGGTGACGATGACGCACGTCAGTGCAGCATAAGACCGTTTGCTGTCTCCACAGGTTCGGCCAGTTCATCTCCTCCACTCTTCCCACATTTGCGGTGTGTGAGAAGTTTGTTGTCATGGAAATCAATAACGAGGAGAAGATCGATGGAGGTATTAGTGATCTGACTTCTGGCACCTCTCTATCTTGATTAACCTGTGGCCAAAAGTATATGGTCAGTGCTAGACCGTTTTTCCGTCCTTAATAACTGTGTAATATTTCGTGTGTCCGCAGGTAATGATGACGACTTTGGTGGCCTCCTGTCAGCAAACCTCATCCTGCTGAGAAATCGACTGCTGGACAGCCTTCTTAAACTGCTTTTCACCACAAAAGAGAAGTGCACAGTTAATGCTCAGTAAGACACCGCTCTTCTCCAGATGTTGTATACATTTTAAAAAAAACTTATGGCTCAGGTTTGAAGCCTGGACTTTAGCATTTAGAGCCATGCCACGTTGAACTAAAGAAGTAAAGTTATGCTTGTAGCTTTGTTATTAATGACCGACTGCAGGGGTCCAAACACAGACACGGATATCTGCTAATAATTCCTAACTAACATAATCTGATTTCACTCTGGAGCACAGAGCTCTTGGATGGTCTGCTGGTAGAATTTACTGCTCTTTAAGCCACATTATTTCATTAAACAGGCAGCGGTACAAACATGGTCGCAAAGTCCAGTTTAGTGATACTGGTTAGCGTAGTTAACGCCTAACAGGCAGATACAGCCGCCTGTGTCAGCATTTACCCATCTATCAAAGCAGCCATAACTCTAAAAAGTTATAACTTTAAACCTTAATAGACTTAAAAAGATGAGTTTTATTTCAAAATAATAACAAATTAAATCCTCATATGCAGTTTGTGTGAAGATCGAAATTAGCTACAGAGATTGGAGCTATTTTTGCAGTTCCTTCATCACATCCTGCCTCAAAGCCAGAGACTGCAACAATGATACACTGATATATGGTCTGAGCTTGGGAGGGACCCCAAGTGGGCAGTTGAGGAACTGCAGCCTGCAAACTAAGCCAACTAGCGCTGTTCATTTTTCTCGCCTTGGGTGGTGTTAGTCGCTCTTTCTCTGTCATATCTGCTCATCCTGAAAGCTTCGAGTTAAAATGCAAACTCTCACACTGTCCATTTATTTTGCAAACTATGAATAATCAATCATAAAAGCACCAAACAACATTACTCTTGTTCTCTGATCTTTTAAAGACTTTTATCATTAAAAAGCTCTTTAGCTCTACATACAGCATTTCCAGTTATGACTGGAATATGGCTCAACTTGATTCAAATAATGGCAACATGCCCAGCGGCTGACAGAGATGGAGGTTATAATGACACTGGCTGATTTAATCTGGCAACATAATGAGCAAGCAGAAGCAGCAATATTGGCAAAGTATTTAAAATGTTGTGAAAAGAAAAGATTAAAGTGCAACTTCAGTAAACCTGCAAAATGTTTTCCCCCTGCAGGGCGTGTGAGGAGCTGGTCCGAACGCTGGGCTTTGATTGGCTCCTGATGCTCATGGAAGAACATCTCCACTCCACCACAGTGACGGCAGCTCTGTGGATCCTGGTGGTGCTGCTGTCCAATCAGTCTATCCTCAACCGCTTCAAAGAGGGCCTGTGCGGAGGAGGCTGGCTGGACCACACCGACTCTGTCCTGACCAATAAGATCGGCACAGTGCTGGGTGAGTGCAGCAGCGTGGGTTCGCTGCGCTACTGTCATCGCAGCACAAAATAGGAGCTGAAAGGCTGGATTTAGTTAACATTAGGCACTTGCCTTTGAGGGATGTGTACGTGTATTAGCTCCAGATGTTCGAACCTTTAAGCATCCCTTCTCAGAACAGTCACAAGTAAGAAATCGTCATTTCCAAGGTAAATACTGTGTGTTGTAACATGGCTCAGCAGACGCCTCTCCTCACTCTGGCAACGCTTTCCGTCGGAGTTGGCCTTCATTCAGTAAACAGAGAGCTGCACAGTTTGTGCGCCGAACAGCCAAGGGTTGGTCCTCTCCTTTCTCACCCTCCTGCTCTCCCCTGCTGCTGCGTCATACCATAGCTCCTTTTGAACTCAGTGGTTTTCAACCTTGTCGGTGTTCAGCCGTTCAAACCGTTCTGACTCTTCACAACTGGATTTACCAGCCTGAAATCATTTCAAATGTTGATGTTTACTTTAATATTTCTCTAATACTTCTGTCTTTTATTTGTATTTATTTATTACACCATAACACCCCTGCAAACACCCAGGTTGAGAACCGTTGCTTTAGCTCTGGAAACTCTCCCCATTAGCGACGTGCTCTAACAGAACGAGCGCTATCAGGTAGAAGTCCTTAGTTTTATTCAGACTTGGAGTTTTTCTTTTAGCGTAACAGATGTGTTTGGCTTTGATTGATTGTGTTAGTTTAGTCCTGCGTTTTTACTGCAGCCTCCTTCATAGCTTTGCTTCATTAAACCCAAAGCGGGCACTACAGCTGTACTTAGAGCTGCCTGTAGGTGCAGTAGTCATAGGGCGCCATTTTACCTTTGAGCTTTATTTTTAACATTCACTCTCTCACCTTTCTTTTTAGGATTCAACGTGGGTCGCAGTGCCGGCGGGCGCTCCACATTGCGGGAGATCAACCGGGACGCTTGCCATTTCCCAGGATTCCCTGTTCTGCAGACACTGCTGCCCAAACACACCAACGTGCCCGAGCTCTACTTCCTGCTCATGGCTCTGTTCCTGCAGCAGCCGGTCACCGAGCTCCCAGACAGCCTGCAGGTACATGTTAGTATACCCAGCCTTCTTCAATAATAATAAGTAAACACGTTTGTTAGCCTCAGGGCTTAAAGTGGACCTATGCTGCTCATGTCCAGCTCCAGATTTGTATTCTTGGACTTTAGAGTCCCTACACCTTCAGGTCAGGCTACAAGGGTCACTGAATGACCGTTCAGTGAATTTAGGATTCTTGGAGATCTGAGCTGGCTTTGGAAGGCCTCGTTGCCCCCCCCCCAAACAAGGCCTTGAGGAGCTTGAGGTGAGCAGGGACAGGAAAGTCTGATCTCTGCTTAGACTGTTGCCCCTTTAACCCGAAGCTGAACGAGGAAGAGCATAATGGGTTCACTTTTAACCCTGAATTTGACCTGTCAAAACAGCTAATGAATAAATACAAAAGTGGACTAGTTTAATTAGATTTACATGTATCTACATGTATCTTTGTGACCCAAGTTACCCCAGTGTCTGTGTTTCTTCTCTCAGTTTGACCTGGACTCTATCTGGACTTTCATCTTTGGCGTGCCGGCCTCCAGTGGGACGGTGGTGGGCTCCATCCATAGTGTTTGTACTGAGGCTGCTTTCCTGCTGCTAGCCATGCTGCGCAGCATGCTCAACCTGGTGAGAACCTGTAAAAACCCTCAGAGACATTGGTTTCTTTGGGTTTTTTTCATAATTGTAATTTCCAGAAAAATGTGAATATAACTGCTCAGCATGAGTAAATGGGAAGAACGCAAACATACACAAACAGTTGATACAACAGACATAAAACCAGCTTCCTTTACAGTAGCAGATGCTCTAAGTGTTTTACTAATGCGGGTTGCTAAACGCTAATATTAATATGCCAATTTCAGAAATCCAGAGTAAAGGCAGTGGAAGACTGCACAGCCATTTCTACTGGACTACATAAGGCTTGTGGGATAATTGTTGAACCTTTTTTAAGCTATAATTTGCTCATTAAATTTAAGGCCCTTTTCACAGAAGTACATGTTTTAACAGTTCCTAACACCGAGCTTGAAAAGCACTCACATGTGATTATGATCAGTCTGGATTCTCTAAAGGCTTCTTTTTTTAATGTCCCATAAAAATGACTCGCCACCTTTGGCGTGCTCGTCCTTCCCTGCACGAGAAGCTTCACTAGACCGCTCGTGGCCTCAGCGTCAAGAACTGCTCTGAAAAGACTGATTTTTTTGTGGTTTTTGGGTCAGCCTGAGACTTGAACTGTCAAACTGCTGAGATTTTATTGGAAATTCTTCTCCAGGTTTCATTGCTTTGCATCTTTTGTCTCCTTCCAGCCTTGGCAGTCAGAGGAGGAAGGCTCCTGGCTCAGGGAGTACCCAGTAACGCTCATGCAGTTCTTTAGATACCTTTACCACAACGTGTCCGATCTTGCACCAATGTGGCACAGCCCAGAGTTCCTCTGTGCCCTGGCAGCCACCGTCTTCCCCTTCAACATCAGACCGTACTCTGAGATGGTAGGTCTGTCCTCTATTTTTTCACTTAAGCGACTCCAAATAGAAATTAAATTCTGCACAATGAAAATCTAATCTTGACCTAAAATTACTGCAATAACTTCTAGTAGTGTTTCATCTTCCTCTGCACAAAAATGTAGTGTTTAATTTGCTGTAATCACACGCTCTGATCTGTAGTCCTATCAACACACAACAGGTGAATATCCCTTTGGGCTCGATAAAACTGTACCTTTTTGGCTTCTGAGCCATGGGCGCTCTTATTCTGCTCTGCACTTTGTTTTCCTCACAGTAAAAGCTGTTTGGAACAGCTGCAGTGTGCTAGCCTTGGAATTAAGATGTATGGCTAAGATTTCCACAAGTCAGAGCACCAATAACTTGGAGGAAACAATGATCTGTTCATGAAAGTTGATCTTGATGAAGGTCACATTCTTTGTAGGTCAGTGATTTGGACGATGAAGCGAGTTCTCCCACCGAGGAGTTCAAGGCCTTCACTGGGGACTCTGGTATGAACCGCAGTCAGTCTGAATACTGCAACGTGGGCTCCAAGACGTCCCTGACCAACCACCCGGCCAAAAAATATGTGCTTGACTTCATGAGGGTCCTGATCATGGACAACCTCTGCATGACCCCAGCCAGCAAGCAGACACCCATCATTGATATGCTCCTGGAGGTAAGGATACTGGTTGAGAACACAGGCAATCCAGTTAATGGTGATAAGACATAAACCCACATTCTAGGTGCATGGATAGGAAACACTCTTAACATGGCAGTGGCTTACTTTTCCCTTAATGTTTGTATTTTCAGGCTTCCCCGGAGCGCTCCACCAGAACTCAGCAGAAGGAGTTTCAGTCCAACATCCTGGACGGCGTCATGGAGCATCTCCTGGCTGCTGATGTCCTTCTAGGTCAGCTTCAGTTTTGGTTCTTTCTCTCACCTCCAAACCTGAGGCGGGGTGTAATGTGTCATCACTATCACTGATGGTACTTTCTTACCTACGGCCCTGGAGTCTACAGTTAGTTCAGGCACCCTGCTCATTAGGTCCATTCTTATTGCTTAAATCCCGCTCTTGTACATAAACATGCTGCAGGACAGCTTAACTCTTCTTTTGGCTTTGAAAAAAACTGTGATGGAGGCATCATGAGTCAGCAAATCCCAATCTGAAGCCCGCCTGGGAGATCTGCAAGCACCTTCATCAGTTTCTGTTGTGTTTAGAGCATCGTCCTGCATCTATCTGACGAACAGAGGAGAAAAAAGAAATCTGTGTGCTTAAAAAAATGTGAGACAGCCAATGCAAAAAATCATCTCAGTCACTTACCTTTCTTTGTTCCTTAGTACAACACAAAAAAATCAATAAAGCCCATATTCCTGTCAGCACACTGTTCTGCTAAATCTCAGAGGTAATATCTGTTAACAGAGGCGTGAGATGATTTTTTTTTTTTCATTCATGTAATTCTGTTAAAAACCGCTACATAAAAAAAAAGATGCTGCTTTTACACTCGAACAGTTTCTACTGTAACGCTTGCAGCGTGAGGTCGTCTGTTTCAGAGACCTCCTTACTCCTGGAAATACAGACATGCACGACGCCCGCTCATGTCCTGTGTATTCATCACTCATGCATTTTTCTCATATGGGCTCAATCAGAAGTCACGCAGACCTCCCACTGCGTAGCTGCCAGGTTAGACCAGGTTTTCACATGCACCTCCATCAGGTAATGTCAGTGAGCTCTTCATAGTTAACAAAAACTGAGGGTGGGAAAATGTAAACTGGAATAATCAAAGCCAGAGATCCTTTACTTCTTAAACTCTTACTTGGGTTTTATTTTCCTTATTTTGGTTGCCGTCATCACCAGTGTAAGGAAGATTCAGTGTATCTGTTTATTGAGACTATGGATGTGGATGTCACTGTGTCATATGTACTGTATGTTTGTACTGTGTTCAGCTACAGTCAAACACCAGAAACTAAAACTAACACTGATGGGTTTTTTTTAAACAAAACGTAAGCAAAAACTGCTGACTAGACTATAATTAAACTGGTTAGAAATGAAAAATCTACCACTAAATAATCAGAAAAATGCAGAAATCATTGCTGCGGCGCTTGTGTGCGACCAGTATAATCTGTAAACCCTCTAACAGATGTGTGACTGGCTGCTGCTCTCTCTCCAGGTGAAGATGCCTCTTTGCCCCTGAGCAGCGGGGGCAGTTATCAGATTTTGGTCAACAACGTCTTCTACTTCACCCAGCGGGTGGTGGACAAGCTGTGGCAGGGCATGTTCAACAAGGACTCCAAGCTCGTGGTGGACTTCATCGTGCAGCTCATTGGACAGGTACAAATAAAGTGACCTCAGGCTATTTTTGGTCAGCTGATGGTCCAAAATGGGCAGATTCACCTAAAGAGCAAATCCAGTGTGTTCAGATGTTATACAAACGAAAACTCTGGGTCTGTCTAAGGCAGCGTACGCCCCTCCTTTATGTACTCACATTGTGTAGCTGGAGGCATTAGTATTTCGTGTGGTTTGTACACACATTTAATAGTCATCAGATTGACAAACACAGCATAATGCTGTATTGTTGGAAGCAGCTTGCATCGTCAGACTCATGTTTTCCTGAAGAGACCGGAGGCAGAGAGACAGCGTCTGTGACGCCTGAACTGGAATCAGAAAGAAAACAGTCGTTGTAGTTAATGCAGCCGGAGCAAATCAGGTAGATGGGATCCTTCAGACTGCTGGCCTCATTTTGCCAGGAGATAGGCACAAAATGAGATATGGCTGCCAAGGTGTGTAGGACCTGAAGGATTCCTCTCTTCTATTTGCTGCATATTAGATTCACTTTCTTTGTTTTGTTATTCTAAATAAGGGTTGCAGTGGTAACCCATGCACATGCTTATATGGAAATGCTTGTAGCAATGTAGTGAAAAGAGTTGTGCATGGACTTTGTCTTCCCTTTTTCTGCCGTGGTTTGTGTACACATTGCTGTGCAGCTGAGAAGATAAGCAGATTATTTTCAGTAATTCATTTTTGGGTCCCTGAATCCTGGAAATATCCCTCAGCGGATTCGATGGCCATCCATTTCATCCTGAGGCACGCAGCTTGGAACTGGAATATATTTGTTTTTCATTTCGTCAGTCATTTTAAAATAGACCCACTTTCTACTCTCCAGCTGGAGTTGCTCCTTAACAAAGCGGTAGATTAAAAGGAAAAGATGTGTGACGGGTGACGCGGTGTGATAGTTAGTACTTCCTGTAGGTGTGTGAGTGAACACCGGGCGCTCTGGTTTATTCCAACGGTCCCAAATGTAATTTTCTGGATGTGAGAAGCATTTTTCATTTTTAAGATTTTTTCTCTTTCAGGCTTAAAACCGATTTTCTGCCATTTTTGCTTTCACACAAAACAGGAAGCTCCAAAATCTGGATCTCACTATTAGAGCACACTGGAGCATGAACATGCAGAGTATTGGCTTTTTGAGTCTAAACACTTTTTACAAATAGCATGCTTGTTTTTTCGAATAAAGGTTCCCTTTGAGGTCCTTAAGCAACAATACTAAAGCTACGTTCACAATCCTCTGCATTCCTAACTCAGTTTAGCCCCGTTACTAACACAAATCTCCTTCTGCAGAAATATTTCCTCAGCAGCTTTATTCATATGCACTTCATAGCATTAAGCGGCCATAACTAAAGACTCACTTTCTCAGTTCTGCTTCTCGCTTGTTTTCCTCCCGCTCCATATTCTCCAGTCTAAGAGGCGTTCGCAGGGTCTTTCTCTCGACACCATCTACCACTGTCTGAACCGGACGGTGCTCTACCAGCTCTGCCGACCTCACAAGACTGTAGCGCAGCAGGTGGCCCTGCTGGATGCCCTGCGGGTCCTGACCGTCAACCGCAACCTGGTGCTCGGGCCAGGCAACCACGACCAGGACTTTGTGGCCTGCCTAGCTCACTGCTTCATCTGCCTGCACAGCGGGAGGTACGTTTCTTAAATGAAGGATGCTGTAGACTTTTTACTTTTATTAAGCGCAGTAGACTATAGAAATGTATTTATCACATCAGCAGGCGCTGTGTGTGTAGACACTCTGATATTGATTATGCATGCGTTGAACTAAATTTTCTTTCCAGTATTATTCTTTCGCTCAGTAATAATGTACTTCAGGTCAAAAGTAATAATATTCTTGGGGTTGTACTCGAAGTAAACACACACATAGATGAGATGCATTTAGACTTTCATGTTAATAAAGGGTTCAGTTAAATCTTAAAGACATAAGCTGTGCATGTTGTGGCCACTGTACACAAATGGTACTTTATTTGGATACTTTCATTTATCAGGTAAAACCTGAGTTTTTGTTATAAATACACTGTAAAATTCATCGGGCGATGGCCTCCAGCTTGCTGTGGAATGGTTCGCAGCCAAGTTTGAAGCGTGGGAATGAGAATCAGCAAGGGTGGCTGGACTCTCCCTTAGAGATAGGGTGAGAAGTTCGACCATCCAGGAGGGGCTCAGAGTAGAGCTGCTGCTCCTCCACATCGAAAGGAGCCAGTTGAGGTGGTTCGGGCATCTAACAAGGATGCCTCCTGGGCGCCTCCTGGGTGAGGTGTTCCAGGCATGTCCCACCGGGAGGAGGCCCCGGGGCAGACCCAGGACACGCTGGAGAGATTATATCTCTCGGCTGGCCTGGGAACGCCTTGGTGTTCCCCCGGATGAGCTGGAGGAGGTGGCTGGGGAGAGGGAGGTCTGGGCTTCTCCGCTTGGGCTGCTGCCCCCGCGACCCGGCCCCAGATAAGCAGAAGAAGATGGATGGATGGATAAACTGTAAAATAGGAGTGTTTTGCATGTTTTCTGAACACAAATCGTTGTCTGTTTTTTTTTGTTTTTTGTTTTTCTGCACAAACGACAGAAGAAGTTTGCGTCCTATATTGTGTTTATTTTGTTTATTATTTCGCCGTTTTTGTAGTTGAACTCGGTGAGATTGTCCAAGTCTCTCCCCGCAGGAATGTTTGTATAGCTAATTACCGCCGGGTCACACCTCCTTGTGTTTATTTTCTGAAACTTGGACTTCGTCAGGTTTGCTCACACGCTGGTGGGTTGTGATAGCAGGGAACGTATCTTGTTCTGGAAAACCAACATTTTTTCCCTCAAACAGCAGGTGTGGACAAACCCTCCTCTCAGGTCTCTGCAGGGCAGCATGGTACTTAGCTCCTGCGTGTGTGTTTGTGTGTGCAGTAGTGTGGACGGCTTCGGTTTGGAGGCGGAGGCCAGGATGACGACCTGGCACGTCATGATGCCCACGGAGAACGAGTCTGACACCACGCACAGTCACGACGTCAGCGAGGGTGAGACACAGATTTGTGTGTTTGTGTGTGTGACTGCGAGCAGAACCACTCTGACCCTGATGACCTTCTCTGAACAGATTGTGTGGTTGTCGTCGCTCTTTTGTGTGACACATCCTCTAAATAACTGAATAAATTAAGTTTATTTACACTTTAAAAATGATTTAGGCCCAGCTCTGACTAACAGTGATATGGAGTATTTAAATGACAAGCCAATCAAGATTCATGTTGAACAGTTAAAGCTACACAATAGAAATAAGAGGATACGAGAAAATGAGACGAGAGGAGTGTAAAAATAACCCGAGTGGTTTTGAGATGTGTCTGAAAGAGCAACGTCTTCTGCAGTTGCTTTACTAGTGATCAGTCCCCTCACTCATAATTTCAAAGTCCAATGAGTTTCTTGTTTCTTGCCTTAGAAATGCTCTTCTTCATATATCAGCTGTGAAATAACCCAGAAAATCGACGGGGTGTAACACTTGTGTTGTGGTGCGGCATGTGTTGTATTCTGTGTTTGTGAAGGAGGTGATTGTGGGCATTTCTACGTAGATGGCTTGAGGTGTATTACAGACAGAGAGGGAGAGAGAGCTTAATAATTATTCTATATGTTGCAAAGGAATTTTACAACTCCTCTGCACATGAACAGACAGAAAAAACGATTATTGTGGCTCCTCCGCAGGGCGGCAGCTCCTGCTGAAGGCGGTGAACCGGGTGTGGACGGAGCTGATGCACAGCAAGCGCCAGATGCTGGAGGACATCTTCAAAGTGTCTCTGCCCTGCAACGACAGAGGCCACGTGGACATCGTCACAGCACGTCCCGCTTTGGAAGAGCCGGCCCTGAAGAGCTGGCAGAACCACCTGGGTGAGGAACGCTGTGAAAAACACATGCAAAGGCATAAAGCACACAGACTCTCTGCTCCCGACTTTAGCTCAGATTTAGTTTCTGTGGTTTGTGCTTTGAGTAGCTGGGTGTTGCTCATGTAATCTTTAGATAAGTAGGTCAGCCTCTTTTTGTTTGACAAAAGAAATTAACCCCACGGCCCTGCAGACAGAAGCTGCTCTTGCTGATCTGCTGTCTTTTTGGCTAAGCTATTGCTAACGTAAGCAGATTGGTAAATGACTGTCATCCACCAGCCAAAGTTTGACTTGGTCTGCTGATCTTTGGCAGGCAACCAGATGTTGTTAGAAGGTCTCTTTGAATCTGTAAAAAAGGCCCAAAGATGTTTTTCCTGTGTTCTAGGAGCCAAATGATATCAGCAAAGCATTTATGAAGTATTTGGTGTAAAAGGAGCATGATTTTTCAGAGACGATATGAACTAAAATCCCTTTTACCTTCTTTGTTAGTTCAATCTTAGAGACATCCCAGTAAGTTGTGCTCTTGCTGGGAAAGTTGCACTTCTACATCACAGAGCTGTGATTGTGAAACATGCCCAAAAACTGTGATCACACAGCGGATCAAAGCAGTTTAGACTTTTCAGATTTTCTACAATTATTTCCTAACATCTGTTGTGTAGAACAAGGGAAACCTCAGCTTTTCACTGGCTTCAGTACAGGTCAGGCCTCAGTCCCACAGACTGAGCGAGAGAGAGGATATGTGCTTACCCCAACCAGCTGGTGAGTGGTTGTTGGATGTCAGTGGGTGAAATAAGTTGCTAAGAGGTCTACAGTGCTGCACCAGAAACCTTGTGTGATTACATTGTTTTCTGGTTTCCTGTATTTTGCATGGAAGACACGGACTTGTCTGCAAACACTTGCAGACTGCTTGCTGTAGTGTTGCCGTGAAAAGTGCGGCTCAAACTGTTAAATAAGTTACTTTTTGTAAACGTGTTGTTGCGGCACTATGGTGCAGCTTTTACTTTGAAGGAGAACGTTCTCCGTTACCAGTTTGAGTCTGATTTTTTTTCAAGTTTCACCACAGCTCAGACAGTAAAGTGTTTGCAGACAAGTCGCCATCTTTAAAAACTGTGGGCAGCTGCAGTAATCAAGCAGAAGAAGGAGATTTTTGTTGCATCGGCTGGCAGCCACCTATCGAGGAGTATGCATTTGTCCTTAGTGACCAGGAACACGGAGACTACGCAAGAATTTTACAGATCAACTTCAATAATAAAACCTTTAACTAAAATCACATTAACACCCTCTGTCATTGCCTTTTTCTTCTACTGTAAACAGCAGACTGTTCAGATAACCACAAGGTTCAAACACACTAAATGTACTTTTCTCTGGTCTCTTTTCTGCCGATCAGTTCATGAGAAAAAGTACATCAGTCGTGGAGAAGCAGTGGCACCAGCGACTCAGTCCAAACTGTCCAGAGTCAGCAGTGGCTTCGGCCTCTCCAAGCTCACAGGCGTCCGGCGCAACAAGAAGGAGAACAGCCTGAATAAGAACAGCCTGTCTGCACAGGTACACGGAAAACAACAGGCTCACGTGCACATACGTGTACTCTCTGAGTCCGAGCGCTTCAAATACAGCTTTGTATTTCTGGTCCACAGGAGACTTTTCAGTGGATGTTCACACACATCGCTGTTGTCCGGGACTTGGTGGCCATGCAGTACAAGGAATATCAAGAGGTAGTGCATCTTCACTCCCAATGGGTCAAGATCAGTTATAGTTGTTAAGGTTGCATACAAAATATGAGGTGTGCTAACTCCTAGGCTACTGCATAAATAAACAACAGTGTTTCGTATGGAAATAGGTTCAGATTTTTGTTTTGGATTTCTCCTCAGTTTGTTTTCACAGCTGATTTTCTTCTTGGAGTTTTTATTGTTTTCAGAATTCGTGTCAGTCTTTTCAGTTGTTGCACAATGATGAATATTTGTCAGGAGAGCAACTTACAAAGATCAGAACAGCTGTTAAAAGTTGTGAAGCAGTTGACTCACAGTCACAGTGCTATCCCATTCCCGGTGAACACTCGGCACATGTGCTTGTTGTGACGGCAAATTTGATGAAAAACTAAAACCGAAGGCTTTAAGTTAGTTTACTGGTTTCTGTAAATGCACAAACACACTGAATTTAGCCATAACTGCCTTGCACTGATGCTTGCTACTTCAGTGTTTGTAATAATCCTGGGTGATTTTAAGCTGTAATCACGCAGATCCTGCATCCATATGTGTGGTTTCCAGGTAGGAAACTTTCTGTTGGTCCTGTGCAAAAGATGAGAACACCTTTGCACAAAGTTTATTCTTGTAAAGTTTCCTCACGTTATTTGTGTGATGACCACAGCATCAGCACAAACCGGTGTGCTATAACAGTGTAGTCTGATGTGCCTGCAGGACCACACAAAAACTCTGTACAGCTACATTTTCACAGCCCTGTGTTGCAGTCATGACTGCATTTATAATTCAAGTGACTCACCGCACTCGTGCTTCATCCATCCTCTCCGTCTCGCAGCGGCAGCAGAACGCCCTCAAGTACGTAACGGAGGAATGGGCATCCATCGAATACGAGCTGCTGCGTGAACGAGGCCTCTGGGGTCCGCCAATCGGCTCGCACTTGGACAAGTTTGTGCTGGAAATGACGGAGGGGCCCTGCCGAATGAGGAAGAAGATGGTCCGCAATGACATGTTTTACATCCACTACCCGTACGTCCCAGAGACAGAGACCAACACCAACTCAGCACAGGTACCCGGCTTTAAATCGGCATTCATATGTTCCCACAAACCCCTCCAGCACTTTGGCAGATATGAAAGGACTCGTGGTAAATATTCATTTGAGCAGTGACATTAGCAAAATCTAAACCACCTTTTTTACACTCAGGAGGAAACCTCTGACTCCATAATATCTCAGTTTTCTCCAGTTTAATTATGAGACAGATGTAAATTAAATGGCATGCAGCCAGCGTAATGTCGCCCATGGTTTGTGTTTCCATTTTTAAGCCTGAGGTTCAGCGTTTAGGCTGTCGCTGTCAACAGGACCTGAAACTACTGACTGTAATGCTACTGAGAAAGTGTTTGCTGAGGTCATGAATCAAATGTGCAGCAAAGTCATTTTTTTAATAGACTTTTTAAATCCAAAGGTTACATTTACATGCACAAAAAGATCTGGGGCACCTACACACTACATCTACAGTAGTGCCTCTGCCATGGAAACCCATACTCGTGAAGCTCCCTGAGCAGGTTTGGAGTTACTGGGATCCTCTCCACACTGTCACCACTGATGTAGATCAGGGGTGGGGAACTCCTGCAGGTTTTAGATGTGTCCTTGATCCAACACAGCTGATTTAAATGGCTAAATGACCTCTTCTACATGTCCTGAAGTTCTCCAGAGGCCTGCTAATGAACTCATCATGTGATTGAGGTGTGTTGACCCAGGCTGAGATCTAAAACCTGCAGGACACCGGGCCCTGAGGCCTGGAGTTTCCACCCACAATGTAGATAAATATCCTACTTGATTGTGTTCATCTGGACGTAGTGTCCTGTAAGATCACAGAGTCCAGTGTTTGTAAAGGCAGACTGTGTGGCTGGGTGCTTTATTTTATTTTTTTATGTCTGTGAGACTGAAAATATCCAAAGGTTAAGAGGTGTGGCCCAACACTTTGGTCCATAGAGTTTATCTTCATTCACAGTCAAATACTCATGCTAGATGTTTATAATCTTATGTCAGTAATATGTGGCACTTGTCTTATGTCTTGTGACATGAGCACAATATTACAAATGTCTCATAGTGTTTTCACACCTGCGGTGTTTAGTCAGTTTAAATCAAACTCTGGTTCATTTTTCTCCTCGGTGCAGTTCGTTTGTGCAGATGTAAACACAGAAATCACATTCAGGTGTGGAAAAACAACGGCACCAAGACCCTTTGGAGGAGGTGGACTCCAAAGTGGTTTGTTTGTGGTGTGAACATCATCCAACCTCCACCAACTACCAGTTGTACACTGCAAGTTTGAGCTAAACAGCTTCCTGTAGTGACGTATGCTTTGTATACGTATAGATGTGCAAAGGCCTGTACAGGTTAGCAAGTGGCCGTGAAATGAATGCAAGTTCTCCAATAATCCAAACACTGTATTTTACTTTTTTTGCACCTGCCCCAGACACATCTGGGAGACGAGATGAACTGAACACTCTCACTTGGTTTTGTAGTGAAGCGTTGTGGTTTGTGTGGAGTTGGTGTGAAAACGCACATACTTCCAGGCGTTCACTGTTTCAACTAAGCAGCCAAAAGCTTAACAAAGGACATCAAAGTCACAATGAGCTACATTGTGACAGCATGAAATGTAGCCAAAGTAGAGAAGAGGCTGAAACTGAATCTTGCAGTTGGACTGGCGCAAACATTTGTTTGAGTACAGGGCAAGAAAAAAGTATTTTAAGCATTTTCAATAAAACACGGCAAAGAAATCCAGTTAGTTTCTTTTTGAATTGAAAAATGTCCTCCTTGGTGTCTGTAACTTCAGCCAATCCCCTGCAGAGCAGCAAACACTCCTTAAATAGAGCTCCAGGATGAGCTCATCGCTGCCCTGTGAGGCAGTGACACCAACAGCCGGTGGCTCACTTTTCCTATCACTGCTGAGACACATTTAGCTTTGTTTGCTCTACAAATAATCCCTCCTCTCTGTTTGCTCGCGGGTGCCTCTCTCCACTCCACAATAATTTATTTTAAGATTCAGAGAACGCTTTCAGGCATTCCCAGTTTCTTTTTACTTTTTCTGTTTCGCCATTTAGAGCTTTTAGTTGACTTGTGTGTTCCTGTCCCTCGAAAGATGAAATCATCCAGCAGTGCACAAATGGAGACTAGACGCATTAAAAAAAATAAACCTCCCTGTTCCTGAAGATGCCCTTTAGGAGTTCAGATTAAGAGTTCATGAACCCTTTATGAAGAGTCTCTTTAGATGTCTTCTGGAAAGAATTTAATTAAGTCTAAATTCCCCGCGGCTTGGTTGCTAATGTATAATTTAATCATGCTCGAGGAGCAGTTACAGCGTGATAGAGCTCCGTTCTTGTGCCATGGGCTTGAATACCATTGCTTCCTGTTTTCACTTTAAGTGTTGGAGCTCATTAGTTTCGGCTTGCCTGCCTTGTCTGGCCATGATTGGAGGACACGTTGATTCCACTTAAATGTTCTTGTTAGGAACACCCAAAGACACAAAGTTCATTTAATGACCCCGTGGTTTAATTTAGTTCACTTCTCTTTAGACAATTCCAGTTCACAACAACAGTCGTCTCAATGTGCTTTATACAGCGAGGTACAGACCATACAGTACAGAGCTAACAGTCAGATGATCACCTGTGAGCAGCACGTGGTGGCAGTGGGAAAGAAGAACTCCCTTTTAACAGGAAAAGACCTCCAACAGATCAGTCTTCACAGTTGAGTGTGAGAGGACAAAGAAGAGAAAGAACATCACGGAGGAAAAAGCTCAAACTTTATTTAACTTTAACCAGAAAAACACATTTTTCAGTGGTCTGCAGTATCATTCCAGCATTCTTGTAACGTATAATAAAAAATAATCAGTGGAAAAA
Source organism: Benitochromis conjunctus (assembly GCA_015052645.1). NCBI lineage: Eukaryota > Metazoa > Chordata > Actinopteri > Cichliformes > Cichlidae > Benitochromis > Benitochromis conjunctus. The sequence goes on from VOQK01037514.1 coordinate 22,588, forward strand.
AATAGAAAAAGTCAAAATTTCCTTTATATTCACTACTAGGGAAAAGTTTGGACACACCTTCTCATTTAATGGTTTTTCTTTATTTTTACTGTTTTCTACACTGTAGATACAAACTAAAGCCATCAAATATATGAAGCAAGATACGTGGAATTATGTAGCAAAGAAAAAATGTAGAAATAACTCTTAAGTATGTCTTCTATTTTAGACTCTTGAAAGTAGCCGCCCTTGGCTTTGTTGACAGTGCTGCAAACCCTCGGCCGTCTCTCAGTGAGCTTCATGATGTGGTCACCTGAAATGGGTTCACCTCACAGGTGTGCCTGTCAGGGTTCATTTGTGGTATTTGTTGCCTTCTTAATGGGGTCGGGACCATCAGGTGTGTTGTGCACAACTGTTAGCTGATTGGATAAAACCATTAAATGTGAAGGTGTGTTCAAACTTCTGACTGGTAGTGTATCTCAAATGAATGGTCCTAGCTGAATTAGCCGCCCTGTAGTTTACTGTATGTATGGCTGAACTTAGTACAGATGGTAAAACTAGACCAAACACACACCTTTCAATCATTTCTTCCACCATTTTTACATTTTTATATATTGATGTGACATAAAAAAATGTATT
>VOQK01037514.1:23222-47424 GCA_015052645.1 Benitochromis conjunctus
AACAACACAATCTGGTAAATCAATGCTTTGAGAAAAGGAAATGGTTCTGGTGTTGAAATTTGGCTTAAAATTGGAACCAGAACTTGTAAATATTTCTCTAAATTAAAGAAATGTTCTTTTTTACATTTTATTAACCCCTCCAGACTTTACCATGAAAATAAAAGGATATGTAGGATCGTGCGGCTTTGAGCTTACTGCTGTTTGGTTGCTTAAATGAAAAATTCCCGTGTGGGATATTAAATAGTCACATCCTGCGTGTCTTTACCTTCTTCAGCACTCCTGTCCCCCTCTGGTGCCCCTTGAGTCCTCACCTCTGGTTGGGGCCTTTGACTGTATTCAGGTACCTTCTGGAGAAACCTGTTTGGGCCTCAGTGATGCCTGCTGTGATTGCATGAGTGTAACAAACATGTTGTTTTAAACCACTCGAGTCTCTGTGTGTGTATGTGGTCATGTCAGGGGATGCACAGTACCAGGATCTACCACAAAGGTGACTCAGGCAGATATTTAAATGCCCACCTGTGTGTCTGTGGACAGAGTGTGACAACATGAATAACATGGTGCCAGTGCAGGATGCACAAGTACACACTGAGGTGGCATTTGGCTTTATCTTTACCTCTGGGAGTGGAAGAATGAAGCACCCGTGCTTTGTTAAGCAGGCTGCCCGTGGATGTGACACTCTTAAATCTGTCTGAACCACGTCACCACTTTACTGCACTACTGCAGTAAGTTTCTGCCCCGTGTGATGTGCCTCGCACTGAAATTCTTGCAGCGTCATGCAGGAGCCGTGCAAGGCATCATCAACATATCTACCTTTTATTTTGAATCGTAGAATATAAAGATGAAGATTAACTAACTGAAGCATGTGTTTTGACACTAACAAAGGCAAAAAAAAAAAGAAAAAAGAGTCTAATCAAAGCGGAGTCGATCAGTCCAGAACATGCAGTGCCACACAGTCTCACCTCCTTCTCTCCTGCCCAGAAACCTCTGCGTTACCGCCGCGCCATCAGCTACGACAGTAAGGAGTATTTCATGCGTTTGCTGTCCGGAAACCCCGGCATGTACCAGCACTCTGTGGAGCACAGCACCGAGGGAGAGACCACGCACCACGAGCTGGAGCACGGAGAGGACACCATCGCTAAGGTCAAAGGTAACGAGACAGCACTGTGACGCTGATGCTCTCAGACATGCTTGAAAAGTCTGATGAGATCACGATGGGATTTTCCCTCTCTGGATAAATATGTGAAGCTGTTTGAACAAAAACTAAAATTAATTTCATGTAACACTGTGTTTGCACTGTGCTCCTCAGGCCTGGTGAAGGCGCCATTGAAAAGGTCTCGGTCCACAGTGGACGGTGCAGATGAGGACAGTCAGGACCAGCTCCAGGAGCAGCTTTTAGAGTCAGGAGGCCCTGAAGAGGAGCAGAAGACTGACAACACTTCCCTGCTGAGACTCCTGGAGGAGGGAGAGAAGGTCAGTTCGAGGGAAGCACATACAGTGGGGCCAAAAAGTATTTAGTCAGCCACCAACTGTGCAAGTTCTCCCACTTAAAATGATGAGAGGCCTGTAATTTCCATCACAGGTATACCTCAGCTATGAGAGACAAAATGAGGGGAAAACAATCACTTTATTTATGTGGTGTAAGGTATTGCATGTTTTTCCAGTCCCAGGATCTCATGTAATGAAAAGTTCTTTTAAATGAGAGCCTTCTCTCTCTCTCTCTCTCTCACTCACTCACTCACTCACTCACTCACTCACACACACACACACACACACACACACACACACACACACACTATAAAAGAGCTATCCTCCAGGTCTGAAAAATGCCTTGAACCTGCATTCTTCCTGATGGACAGCAGGGGGCAGCTTCCCTGGTCGCAAAAACAACATGTTTGCTAATACCTCAGCAACACCTTAATATTGAGTTTATCGTAGCAACTGTCCTTTACTTCATGACTCAGATGATAAAGCAGGTTAGGATTTAGGGCATGTCCACTGGGTGATTGACTGCCCTCTCGCTGCCACATGTTTCTCAGGCAGAGCTCACTCATCATTATCCAGTTTCAAAACACCAAGATGATGTGACGGTGGCTCCTGTCATCTTTTATATACAGTTTGTGAGCACACTACAAAATTATCCCTGGGACTTGTAGTTTTTAAGGCATATTTAAGTATATATACGCAAACATAAGTAGTTGGATGAATGAGCTTTACTTTCGAGCACATGACATCTTCATCTTAAAGCAAAATTATGATTTGTTTTCACTAACCTCAGAGTAAGAAAGCATCTGTTAAAGCTCTCTCTACATGTTGTTATGGAAATATTCTGAGACCAAGCATCATTCCCACAGGAGTGACCCTCCGGAGAAGCTCGTACATTTATGCAGAATTGTTTTACGTAGCATTTCTTGATGCCAAGGAGAACAAGGGTAAAAGCAAGTGTTGAAATTTATTCATAGCCGGGCATATCAGTAATTCTCTGACCTGCATTTTAAAATGAAAAAAGCAGAAATGGTAACCGGATTGACGGGCTAAATCGAGGAGGTCACCGAGTCCGTTTCTTGGAGTGCCAGACAAAGGCTGTGTATAAAATATGGGCTTAGCCACTGAGATATCAATCATCTTGGCATTTTGAGACTCGTCATTGACTATTTGTTATCCAATCAGGAGAAGTGTTTGCTGAGGTCACAGAGTAGGGGTGCCTGTTCCTCCCAGAGACTCCTATAGAAGTTGTTCTTTTTGCACCCGAGGAAGTCGCCTTTGCTGTCCAATCAAAAAGCACGTTTAAGGCATTTCTCTCTATCCTGTCTGTCAAATATTAAGACCTGCTGTAAACAAGCCAAAAACAATCTTTAAAATGGAACCAGAGCAAAAGGAAAAATTAGTGAATCAAAGCTTTTTAAGAAAAGGTTGGTGTGATCATGAAGTACCTGTATCACCATTACATTTGACTGAGTCTCGCTTTCGAGATCTTTTGTCAGTTTTTACAAGAAAAATGAATCATTGTTTTTTTTTCTTAGCTTTCTGGGCTCACGTGCCTTTAAATCAACTCCCACTGTCGTGTTTCTGCTCATCTGGAGCATTTGAGGATCAAAGGTTTTACACAAAGCTGCTTCACCGGTGGAGAAAGTACACTCGTTAACTTGTTCTATGTTCATTTTTGCCCAGAGGAATTTCAGCTCGGGGGCTTTCCTTTGTGTAACTGACCTCTGTAAACTTCAGCTAATTAGCTGTTGTGCGTTCCAGATTCAGCACATGTACCGCTGTGCCAGAGTGCAGGGTCTCGACACCAGCGAGGGTCTGCTGCTGTTTGGGAAGGAGCACTTCTACGTCATCGATGGCTACACCATGACCGTGTCCAGGGAGATCAGGGACATCGACACGCTGCCACCCAAGTACGTTCACGCCTCTGTATCCGTCCCTCACCTGACAGAGGACGCGGCATCTGCACTTTCTTTCTCTGAATAAAGGATGACATCATTCCTGTGGACGCTGCAGTGGAAGTTTCTGCTGCTGGGATGATGTAATGCTGCCGATGGAGCATGCGCTGTGAAAGTCCGCAAAGCCTTTCACATATTTATTGTTTCGTGGAACTTCCTCAGCCTGTTCCTTTGAGACGCTGCTGGAAAATAACCAAAAACAGGGAGGGGGGGAAAATGAGCAGATGTGTCCTAGACTTTGTGGCGTGTCCCTCGGGTTGTTTTGGTGTTTTTACCCCCGCCTAAGCTTCCCCACTGTCCTGTGCTGGCACAGAGCTGAAATGATAAGCCAATTAGCTGATAATTTATTCAACCCACACACTTTCATTAACTGAATGCTTTTTTGCTTTCAACTCAACTTTGAACTTTTTGGAGTGATTTAAAGATGCACTATCCATTATGTACGTATGTATTCATTCATTCTCAGCCATGTCACGGGAACTTAATCCCCTGTTTGTGATGGGTAAAGTTTTGAGTGGATCTTCTCTTGAGTGGGTCATTGTGTGTGTTTTTTTTCCAGTTTGCATGAGGCCATTATCCCCAGAGGAGCGAGACAAGGACAGAGCCAGTTAAAGAGAACCTGCAGCATCTTTGCCTACGAAGACATTAAGGAGGTTCACAAGAGGCGCTACCTGCTGCAGGTCAGCATGCACGTATCTCACACACACTGAAAATGATGATGATAGATCATCTGTAGGTGTTTTGGGCTATTTTTTTCTCCCTGAATCCTCATGTACGCCATCGTCTTCTTTCAGCCCATGGCGGTGGAAGTCTTTTCAGCGGATGGGAGAAACTACTTGCTAGCCTTCCAGAAAGGAGTTCGCAACAAGGTTTACCAAAGGTACCGAATACATATATAAATATAAATGCAGTACCTGGACAGCAGCTGCTTCTCTCATGTTTCAGTCACAGAGTTTAATGAAACTCGTCAGTAAAACAGTTTTTGTAATCTTTTCAACACTCGCACGCTGCTGTGCTCGTTTGCTGCTGTTTCCTTAAGAGTTGCTGCAGGCTTGAGTTATTTTCAGAGGTAATTTGGCTTTGCTGGAGAGCCGTGATCAGCTGTGATTCAGTCTGGTGTCAGTCTGGGATTTTGCCAAGATTGATTTGGCATTTAAAATCAAATCTTTAAATAGGAGCTAACATGCTGCTCATACAAAGCTTTTCTTCTCCCTGTAGTGTCAGTATATCACCATTCTGGTCAGGTTGCATGAGTCTGTGTGCGCTGTAAAGAAATTGATAGGTCATGTTTGATCCTTCCAGGTTCTTGGCGGTGGTGCCTTCACTGGCTGACAGCTCTGAGTCGGTTTCAGGCCAGAGACCCAACACCAGCGTGGAACAAGGGTACAGCCACCTTCTCATCATGTCGTCTCCATTGTTATAAATAATAGGCTCTGACCTCTGTAGTTATGTCTTAACATAAAGACTCTAAAAACATGAAATCACACCACACACAGCAGGAAGTGTATAATGAATAAAAGACCACTGAGCTGTTTAAACTGATCGTCCTCTCTGTCCTGGTTTCTGTCAGATCTGGACTTCTCAGCACGCTGGTTGGTGAGAAGTCAGTGACTCAGAGATGGGAGGTAAGAACCTGAATTTGTTAGTCTGACAGATTTGAGGTAAAGAGCGTCACTCAACAACATGTGTGTGTTTTCGTTCTATAGCGAGGAGAGATCAGTAACTTCCAGTACTTGATGCATCTGAACACCCTGGCCGGACGCTCCTACAACGACCTGATGCAGTATCCGGTCTTCCCCTGGATCCTGGCCGATTATGACTCGGAGGTGCCTGAAGATTTTATCTGCTGCTGTTTCAATGTTTCAGTGTCCACAGCAGAAAATACCACAGTTCTGATATGAATGCCACCGGGGGCAGTGCGGTGATTTCATGGTTGTTTGGGTTGCTTTTGGTCACCAGGAGCTGGACCTGACCAGCCCAAAGACATTTCGTAACCTCGCCAAGCCGATGGGCGCCCAGACTGACACCCGGCTAACGCAGTACAAGAAGCGGTACAAGGACTGGGAAGACCCCAACGGTAAGACCTCAGAAAGGAGACCATCAGATAACTTTTCTCTATGAACAGATACGTGTTTGTTAATCTCGTCTACAGACAAAGGAACAAGACTTTAGTACCAGAAACTCACTATGTGGAGATCCTGCCTACAGTAGAGGCCCAGAAAAAACTGAACCTAAGCTGTTTTCCCCTCAATCACTGCAGTCCTGAACTTTTCTCGTGAATGTGTGATGCTTCCTGCACCAGGATATTTTTTTGTCATTAACATTTATTTACCTTTATTTCTGTGCAAAATATGAAATAAAGAAAAAAGGATAGAGCCTGCCTTTTTCTTTTCTTTTCAATACCTGGTACTGTTCTGTATGATTAAGATCTTTTTGGCTTGCCAGGTGAAACCCCGGCGTACCACTACGGCACGCACTACTCGTCAGCCATGATTGTGGCCTCCTACCTGGTCCGGATGGAGCCCTTTACACAGATTTTCCTCAGACTTCAGGTTTGATAAAGTTTCGACTCTACTCACGGTTCAGCTTGAAAACTCAGTGGGAAAATTGAAAAATGGAATACAGTTGTGCCTTCTCTGCTTTTAACTCATGGAAATCATTCATTTTTGGGGGGTTAAAATCCTTGCATTATACTTTTGCCCACTTCAGTCGTCACTTACTGTGGACGCTGTCGCGTGTCCGTGTTGAACCGTCTGCTGGTGTCTTTGTGTCATTAACAGGGAGGTCACTTCGACCTGGCTGACAGGATGTTCCACAGCGTGCGTGAAGCCTGGCTCTCTGCTTCCAAACACAACATGGCCGACGTCAAGGAGCTCATCCCGGAGTTCTTCTATTTGCCCGAGTTCCTGCTAAACTCCAATAACTTCGACCTGGGTCAGTATCAGAATCACAGCTGATTGAAGCACAGTTAAAAACGGACGGGGGTCATTCACTGCTTTATTATTAATGCTCTTTCCTCAGGTGCCAAGCAGAACGGGACCAAGCTGGGTGACGTCATTCTCCCACCCTGGGCTAAGGGCGACCCCCGGGAGTTCATCAGAGTCCACAGAGAGGTAGGAGATCAGCTCCTCGTGGCAGTTTTAGTCTGAGTGATTTTGAATCCGTCCTCACGGTCGACACGTCCTCTGTCCCGGCTGCAGGCGTTGGAGTGCGACTACGTATCGGCCCACCTCCACGAATGGATCGACCTGATTTTCGGCTACAAGCAGCAGGGCCCTCCGGCTGTGGAGGCGGTCAACGTCTTCCACCACCTCTTCTACGAGGGGCAGGTGGACATCTACAACATCAACGACCCACTCAAAGAGACGGCCACCATCGGCTTCATCAACAACTTTGGACAAATCCCCAAACAGGTCAGACAGAAACATTTAAGCTGTTGATTTTAAATCAACCCACACTCAATCATTTATATCTATTTTTTTTTACATATTTATTATAAATAAACAGCTGCTTGTCTCCTTCATAAAAATATCCTTCAGTTAGCACTTTTTGAAACTACCAGCTTCTCTGGCAAGTCTGTTGTTGTGGTTTAAAGGGGATCTGTTTTGCTTAACTGAACGTGTTTATCGGGCCTTACTCAGGTAGCTTTGAATGATTCACAGTTAAAAATAATATTTTTACGCTGAGCTTTGGTGCAGAGTGGCTGCCACGCATAAAAAGATTAAAGCAGGAGGACGGGGGGACTTCTGAGAGCTGTTTTTCTGAGAAGACCTTATTACAGACATCCTGTCATCATTCAGAGCCAAGAGGTGTACATATTTATTATGAGCATCAGCCATTGTCACTGAATATTTACATTACAGAAAACAAGAGACAGGGTCCGCCCTTTTCTAAGGAGGTCCTAATGATAGCGATGGTTTCCCCTCTTGTTTTAACTCATCTGTTTCCTGTTACATTACAAAGGTGTATGCATTACAGAGTCATTCAACGTGCTGTATAGTAGATTGGCTGGTTTCTTTCCTTTAACTGGGTTTGAATCATTGGTGGTTGATGTTTGTGTTTCAGCTGTTCAAGAAGCCCCACCCTCCTAAACGAGTACGCAGTAAAGCCAACGGCGACGTTGCCGGCGTTCCTCCGAGCTCCAACAGCGACAAGATCTTCTTCCATCACCTGGACAATCTCAGACCTTCTCTTGCACCAGTTAAAGGTACGCACACACATCATGTTCAATCACAGTGTTGCTCAGTAAACAGGATGCATGCACTGATGCATGATTGCTGTGTAAACAAAGCTTCGTGGGGTCTGTTTGTGAATATAAGGTGTGTAACTCCTGTAAAGTCACTCTTCTCTGTGTGTGTGTGTGTGTGTGTGTGTGTGTGTGTGTTCTGTTTTTCCAGAGCTGAAAGACCCTGTGGGACAGATTGTGTCCACCGACAAGGGCATCCTGGCTGTAGAGCAAAACAAAGTTCTGGTTCCCCCCACCTGGAGCAAGACCTTTGCCTGGGGTTACGCCGATCTCAGCTGTCGCTTGGCCAACTATGACTCCGACAAGGTCAGTAGTAAGAAGCTATCCTGACGGCCAGTTCCTCATAGACTTAAACTCCTCAAACACATCCTTATCTCCAGGATGTAGTCTCTATGTGGAAGTGACCCTTTTATTGTTTTTGCTGACTTCCTTTCTCTAAAGTTACTCAGTAATTAGCTCCAGTATTCTGGTTTTAGGAGTCATTGTGGATTTATTTCACCTAATTTAAAAATGAAGCACTGTTCGTGTTTCCTGCTCGTTTCATCTCGACGCTATCTAGTAAATGTGGAAAAAAGTAAAGGCACTGTTTCCCCCTGCTGGTGTTTCACTGAAACTGCATTTTACATGAGCTCTGCAGCCATTAAAGCCTTTAAATCACTAAATCTGCATCAGATTTGTACTGTATGGATTCTGATTTCCTGCTGCGTGTTTGTCAGTTTATTGCCTCGTTGCTACGTGTCACAGTGTTGTCGTAGATAACTGGGACGTGTCCTCTCTCTCCTACAGCCCCTCCTACATCATGTGACTCAATGAATGCCTCTTGTTTAGATGCATCAGAATGCATAACCAATGAATGGAAAGCTTGAAGATAACAATCCCACGAACAGAAGCCGTTACTGTGGTCGATCTTTTCAGTTTTCCACAAACCGATTTTAATGCTCCGTCTTGTTTCAGGCATTGGTGGTGTACGAGTGTCTGTCAGAGTGGGGTCAGGTCTTCTGTGCCATATGTCCAAACCCAAAGCTGGTTATCACTGGTGGCACCAGCACCGCCATCTGTGTGTGGGAGACGGGAACCTCAAAGGAGAGGGCCAAGTCGCTTACGCTCAAACAGGTAAACGCACACAAAGAGACGCGGTGCAGGTCGTGTGGCCGCTTTGCTTCAGTCATCAAACTTAAAATGATCTGAAAGACATTTTATAGAAACCTGGCAGCGCTCTCACCTGTGTGAGGTTCAACCAATCAAAAGGTTAGGTCAAAACTGAACACTGTGCTTCAGAAAAAGGACGGTTCTCTCCTGTGATAGCCGAGGTTCATCAATGAAAGCTTAATCCTTACAGGGTTTAATTAGTTTGACCCATGAAACCAGTTTGATGGGTCAGTGTTTAGTTCATTCAGCACACATTAATCTGCAGACTTTAATCTCATATTTCCCCTACGCACTAATGAAGCAGGAAGTCGTCCCTGTTAAAGTTTGTTGATGCCATTGTGTCTCCCGTGTCGCGTCGTATCGTAGGCATTGCTCGGCCACACGGACGCTGTGACATGTCTGACGGCGTCTTCGGCGTACCACATCATCGTCAGCGGCTCACGGGATCGAACTTGCATCATCTGGGACCTGAACAAGCTCTCCTTCGTCACACAGCTCAGGGGACACCGAGCGCCCGTCTCGGCCCTGTGTATCAATGAACTGACGGTAAGTTGTTTGTCCTGCGTCACACGTGAGCCTGGCCAACTGTGGATGTGGTTTGGAACGTTTACGAGCCGCACGTTGGAACGACGTGTGTTTGTGTTTGCACAGGGGGACATCGTGTCCTGCGCGGGCACCTACATTCACGTGTGGAGCATCAACGGCAGCCCCATCGCCAGCGCCAACACCTTTACCGGCCGCAGCCAGCAGATCCTCTGCTGCTGCGTGTCGGAGATGAACGAGTGGGACACGCAGAACGTCATCGTCACCGGCCACTCGGATGGCGTTGTGAGGGTGAGCTGGCGTGAACGCACATTCGAGTTTGTTCGTCGCTTGTTACGACCTTTTACCAAAGCTTCTGTACACGTGTTGTTCTGTGCTGCTGTAAAATGAGTAGCAGTCGATCGTTATAACGACAGAACATTTGTCTCAATAATCTGACCCTCATCATGTTTTTCACTTTTTTAAAACTATATAAAAATATGAAAGTATTCCTTGTGCTAAAGCTTACTAATAACTGTCTTATAGTTTTGGAGAATGGAGTTCCTCCAGGTACCAGAAACCCCTGCTCCCGAGCCCGCAGAGCCAGATGTGCCTGACTGCTGCGGTGACGAGAAGATCGGTGAGTCCTAGAAAAGCACGAGCTCCTTAGAGCTGCTAGATGGAGTAATCAGATCCCACAGTGCACGTCAGTATAAAAACATATCTTGGTCTCTCAGAGGGCGGTGAGAGTCACAACGGTGATGATGACAGCAGCGAGTCGGATGCAGACGAGCCCAGTCTGAGCCAAGAGCCCAGAGCGCCACGCAACCCCTCGACGGGTGGAGGCAGCCAGCCGGGTAGCACCGTCCACAGACCCAGAGGTACCCGGCTATGAGCTCCACTAAACTTAGATATAAGTTTGTTCAATTTAACAGGTTGGTGTTTTTACCAGAAGTGGAGGTAGGAGCTCTGGAGTAATCCAAATCAGCCGTAAGCTTTGATGTAAATGTACTGTATATTTTTATTTTGAACTATTAGTTTTATAGTAGATACATACAAAATCCAGGAGGGTCGTATATTAGGCGTGCGTTCATCATGTCAGCCGGACATTTAAACGCCACGTCACGCCAAAGAACCACGCTGAGCCGTCTGTCATCCGTTTGCTACTCTTCCTGCAGTGAAACAAACACACAATGATCACCTGATGGGTCATTGTGCTCAAAGTCGAGGTCACATTTGTCATTTTACAGACAATAACCTGTGAATTTTGATGGCTTGTCAGCTCGGTTAGCTACTGTGCTAATAATAATGCAGCTGTGCATACCCACAAAACACGAGAAAGGTCTTCACATCTCTGTAGACGAGGAAGCGTGAAAGCCCCCAGCCGGTGAACAAGCCTCCCCGAGCGCAGACAGCTGTGTTAAAATCTCAATGAGCAGCCACATTCACTTATTTCCTCTCTAGAACTAGCACTAAAATGTCTTACCTGTAAGCAAAGCACACCAAATGCTCACTTGTTTGCGACTGAAGTGAACAGCTCGCACGTATCGTTACAGCGGTAGCAGCGTTTTGCCCTCCATTGTCCGTGTCGGTCAGACTGAAATCAGTCAATGATTGAAATATATCTCTGTTTTTATTGTCAGCCAAGAGCAATAAACTAAAATTAAAATCGTATCATCAGCTTTGTTTTTGGCGTTAGTATAAAATGTTCCCTCCTTTATGCCTGTGTCAGCTGCCCTGCGGCGAGCAGCTTGTGCTGCGTTGCTCTCTTTAGCTGCTGCGCTCACTTCCTGTAGAGCGTGAGATCAGCAGCGGCTCCACTGCGAGGCTGAAACATCAAATCCAGATTCTCTGGTCATAGAGAAAGAGGACTAATGCGACCCCTTGTAGATACCAACACTGATGCTTGTTTTTACTTGTTGACTGATGGTATGATATAAGATGTTGTTCCTGCTAATTTTCCATCCATTAATACCATTAAGGTCCCTCGGCCCGAGCGGGAGCCTCTTGGTCGATGGACAGTGGCTCTGACGACTCTCACCGCTGGTCAGACACCCTCAGCATCGATGAGAAGGACGGATTCGTGTTTGTAAATTACTCTGAGGGCCAAACTAAAGGCCCTCACCCAGCTCAGTCAGGCCAGGGCTCAGTGCCTCAGCCGCTGCATCCCTCCACCATGGAGGCCCGGACATATAACCAGCTCAGGGCAGGTGGGTGTCCGGCAGCTGCAAACACAGTGTTGTTTTCATGGTCTAAGTGATTATTCTGCCACTGAAGGGGAGACTAGACCTGGGATAAGATTACTGATCTAATGACTCGTGTTAAAACGTTGCTTTTGTGTTTGTTTTTGTGCGTTCACAGGCTACAGATGGGAGCGCCAGCTGGTCTTCCGGAGTAAGCTCACCATGCACACGGCTTTCGATCGCAAGGACAATGCTCACCCGGCTGAGATCTCCTCTCTCGCCATCTCCAAGTAAGAGAGCCGAGTCAGACCAAAGTGACAAACAGGAAATGGGTTTCTGTTTGGAAACACTTGTGTTCCTTTGGCACATCTGAAGAGCATCTTGTTTTGAAAATATATCATTCAGCCCAGTGAATATCTTTGAAAACAAGATGTTTAATTGTTTGGTTGTTCTCTTTCTTCCTCCCTGCTTTGGGCTTTCCTCTCTTCAGGGACCACAGCAAAATCCTGGTCGGTGACGGCCGTGGACGAGTGTTTAGCTGGTCGGTCAGCGACCAGCCCGGCCGTTCGGCAGCAGACCACTGGGTGAAGGACGAGGTGGTGGACAGCTGCTCCGGCTGCACGGTTCGCTTCTCGCTTACTGAGCGACGCCACCATTGTAGGAACTGCGGACAGCTCTTCTGCCAGAAGTAAGATCATTGTTCTGCAGTTTTTCCACCTAAGATGCTTTTATATGTCATTGTCAGAACAAAATACCATTATAGGTGTAAATAAGTATATCCAGGATCAATGTAAGTTTTAGAGATGCAATGTTAACCATTAGGAGGACAGGGAGTACACGACCAGTACATAAATCTTTTCCAAGTGCATCAATCTGTAAGTAATTGGTTAGTTTTGCATTTTGCAAGTTAACAAGAAATATTTTGTGTTAATCTAAATATTCTACATTTGTTGTTTAGTCGGATTTGACCCAAAAAAAAAAAAATCTCATTAAAGTTCTTGAAGTTTTAATGGCGCTAACAGCCACAGTGCTACACGCTAGCTTACATGCTCTATCCCACACATCGTTTTTTTTGTTTCCTCATGTTTCGCCTCAGTCCTGTCAGCTGCTGTTCCTCAGGGCTCGATCCAGGGTCCTTCTAGTTTGCTTTGCACGCTACCATCGCATGTTCTTCCAGTTGGTCATAAAACTTTATTTATTGTCTTCATTAGTTCTACTAATGAATTTATTAACACTGTGCATTAATCAAAACTGAGCACACTGACATCGTTAGCTGACTATCCTCATTTAAAGTATTATTTTAAGCAACATTCACACAGGGCCAGAGACCTGTTAGTAACCCACTCACTGCAGCTGATTGCTAAGGAAAACTCTTTAATCTGCAACTTCCTGCGAGTGGTTGCTGGAGGTCGCCGATCATAAAGAGGAATATGAAAACCTCGTTACCGTTGCTTTTGGAAGATATTGGTGACACAAAGGGTGCAGGACTTGTCTGCAAACACTCACCAACTACTCCATGAGTAGTGGTAGTGAAACTGTTAAGTGTGACGCACGTTAACGTTGAAGGCGAGCGGTCTTCGTTTCCGTTTTGCAGATCACTTTTCCCAAGTTTCACTTTCCTCCAGCAATCGCCCGCTGCAGGTTGCCAAGAGGTTGCTGACCAGTCTGTAGGCCTCTGTGAGGTTTCTGAGATCTTCTGCAAATAAAATATTTCATTCTCTGATTTTGTGTGTGTGTTTTTGCTGTGTCGTGTTGGGGTTGTTTCTCTCCTGCACTTTGAAACAAACGTCTCCCCTGTCTCACCCTGTGTCGCAGGTGCAGTCGCTTCCAATCAGAGATCAAACGGCTGAAGATCTCGTCACCTGTGCGTGTTTGTCAGAACTGTTATTACAACCTCCAGCATGAGCGAAGCGTCGAGGACGGCTGCAGAAACTGAGCTCCACATCCACCCGCCGCCAGCCCCAAAACAAGCCCCTCCCGAGGACCCGAGGAGCATTTCATTCCTCCATCCGACTCCCTTTGCACCTCCCTAAACTCCTTCCCCCTAAACACTCAGTAACCACGTGTACTGTACCGCACTGACAGGCTGTCGCAGGAGGGAGCGACTCAAGTACGGCAGCGGAGCTCAGCGAAGGAGAAAGGATGTGAACGAGGACAACAGATCAGAAAGAACACGGAAAGAAACTCAGTCCCCACTTTTACCACCGGCACTCTCCTGGAGCGGAGGGGAAATAAACCCCACCCTTAATGCAGCACGCATGTCATCCGCCATCTTTGCTTAGAGATCAAGAAACAGGCACAACGCCTTCAGCTTTCACCGCAGGATGATCAAAGACAGAAACTTGTTGATAGTGTAAATAGGCATCACAGCCTTTTTAACTCTGAAAGGAGCAAACACAACAAAAAATAAGGTCAAAGAAGTTTAAAAAACATGCGTGTAACATAGCGTCGTGACTAACCACTCCTGGCTTTAAAAAAACGATTGTGTGTAGTGTGCGTCACGAGTCCCAGCGAGAACAACACGGAGAGGCGGGAGGGCGCTGAATGTCCATAGCTAGTGTCTCTGGGTTCACCGTGCGAGTTATGCAAAATGACGTCTTTATCATTTCCCCATCGCTTCGTTGTTTACACGCCTGTGGTTCATTTTGTGAGTGTGTCGCCCACAGTGTCAAACCGTCACCGCAGAGAGAGAGAGAGAGGTTTACTATCTGTCGTTTGCTCTTTTTTTTACTTGCCAAACTGTCTCCTCGTGTCACTTACGATGTTTCATTTCTGACATGTCGTCTGTTCGCTCCGTTGTGTTTTCCCATTTGGACATTTTTTAGTAGTTGCTGCTTCCTGAAGACTCGATACTTTATCGTGTTCAGTTTAACTTTGATTTTTCTTGTTAGAACCATATCACTCCTTTGATTTTGTGCTTCCCTCTGCATTATTATACTTAGTTTTTTAAGTGAGCAAGAGAAAAAATCGGGTTCATCTTGTGTAAAAAGGTTCAAAGTGACGCACACGCGTCCTGTTGCTGCACATTTAGCGTCCATCGTGTCCTTTTTTTGTTGACCATACAGCTTTAAAGCAGCTTCTTGAATGCACACAGAAAAGGGACTTCATGAACTGTATTTAGTTTGTTTTTTTTATTTATCGTGTTGGTTTCTATTGAGGATTTGCTGGATTTTTACTCCCCTGTGGCATTATCGCAGCAGCTCTCGACACTCGGCATCCTCACTCACTGGAGCTGCAGCCGAGCACCTTTTTATTAAAGACATGTTTCAGAGTATATGTAGGAGGAGGTGTAAATAGTCACTTAGGCCAACGGATTTGTAATAAGTCTTGGTGTGTTTTGTCTGTAAAGGTAAAGACGAGGCCAGACAGACGTGCAGAGTATTCTTGTTACCATATTTTACAGCTGCAGGAGAGCGACTGTAGCTTTCTTTTCCCACCATTATATCAATGCTGTGACTTCATATTCCATCCTTGTTGCTCCTGCAGGGGAAGACAAGACATGGATTTTGATGTGACACTTTAGACTGAGAGCATAAAATTAACCCTAATGCCCTTCAGTTGTTAACTTGATTGTAGAGTTGATTAATTTATTGTTTTTCAGACGTCTAAATTCATTTGCAGCTTCACTGTTTAAATGTAAAATGACGTGTCAGCTATGGGGTGTCATTTGTGCCATCAGATTAGTGACGGTTATGTTTTTTGGTTTTATTAACAGTGACCAAATAATCCCAACAATCAGATGACCGCCTTTAGAGCAAGCACTTGGCGAAAGTGGGAAGGAAAAACTCCCTTTTAACAGAGGAAACCCTCGGCAGAACCAGGCACAGGCAGCCATCTGCCGCGACGGTTATCTTATTACTTGAGAGCAGAATCCGAAGCAGTTAAACGAAGCCACAGGAATTAAAAATTTCTTGATTTTTCTGAATTTCATCTGAAAAGGCAAAACTCAGCCGTTTCAGGCGATTGTCGTCGGACTGAAAACATTTCTGAGATTTTCTGTAGCACGAATGTTACCTCATAGAAACCAAACTCCAGCCGGGACAGAGAGTTCAACCCGAGCAAGGAAACATAAAAATGTGAAGTACTCGGAGGAGTTTAAACACTATAAAACACATTTCCCTGCCCCGGTGAGACGGCGATATCAGAGGTTTTACCTGCTTTCATGTTGTTGAATGTAACGTGATCTTTGGTCAGCACAAATCCACGTTTGGCTCTTTCTGTGGTCCAGACTGAACATCTCCTCTCCTCTCACTCGCTTTGTGGTTCTGTGGGCAAACTGTGCATTCAAGGGCTGCTTTCTTTCTTTTTACGCCCCACGAGTCTTCACAGGCTTTTAACGTTCACCCTCACGCCTCCTTAATGTCATAATAATAATAATATGCACTCATGTTATTGTCCTCCTTTATATCATTCTGCCTTTCTGTACTGTAACTTAGCGTGCAATCATGCCATCCGACTGAAACGGCCGAGTCGGCTTCTATCAATCGAGGATTCCTTTTGCACCTTCACGTGTACAAAAAGAGAAAAAAACAGTCGAGTTTTTATCGAATGCAGTTTTTCGTTTTAACTGAAAGGTGCATTTCACAGCGGATAAATGAACTGTACAAAGTATTTATGCAATTATAACTGGGTTTAGTTTGTTTTTTTAATAATTATTGTGATTTCAGCAAGTTTTGTTACTTGTTGCATGTCTATTAACACAGCTGACTTTCTGTGTCAGTGCATTGTACATGTTCGGCATTAGATTATCTCTCTTTTTTGCTGGATTTATTCTTTTTTTGTTTTTCTTTGAGGCGTTGTTTGACGGATCGTACCGAGTGACATGTTTGTGTACAAAGCCGCAGATCGTGACTCTGACTCTGGGTGGACTTTTGTACTCTTTATGGGGGAAAAAATAATTAAGGATTAATCGAAAGCAGAAAAAGAAAGAAGGGAAAAAAAAGGAGAAATCTGGATCATTTTGGTGGTCTTGTATTAGACTGCGTTACTACAGTATCTGGTGTGCAATCTGTAATAGCTGAATGTTCCTTGTATATTTGTGTTCACTACATCCTACGAGAGAAAAAAACCCAGTAAAGTAACCTCCCCGTCCCCGTTACAGAAACAAAATGTTACGATAATGCAATAGATCTGGTACTTATTCTTTTTAATTTCATTTCAATAAAAAAATTGCTGTTTCCCACCAAAGGCATTGGCTTTGTTTCTAGGTTTGAGCAACGTATGAGCTTCTTTCCATTTAACAGATTTAATGACCCTACACAGCCATGACACACCTCTTTTACAGACAGGTCAGTCAGTGTTTTTTTTCTGCTTGTGTGATGTCAGAAGGAGAGGATATCCCTAATATGGTCATGTCAGAGAGCCAGCGTGAGCCACACCCTGCCCACACCCTGCGCTCTGTTGTCCACGATCGTCCCGTGCTTCTCTTTTCTCAGTCCCTTACCCAGGGGCAGTACCTGTCTGAGCTTTCTTCATTTCCTCCTGTTGAGGTCTTTTCCTGTTTTGAAAAAAAAAAAAAGTTCTTCCTTCCCTCTGTCGCCAAGTACTGCTTATAAACTAAGAAGTAAAAGTAAGTTGGTTATCATTCTTCCTCTTCTGCCCTGTTTTGAATCATGAGCTTGTCCCATAACTTGTTCATAAGTTAAAAGAATTTCATTTGCAAATGAAGCTGTTGATGAAACCTCAAGATCAACAAATAAATCATCAGTAGACTAAAAATAAATGAATGGCGTCACTTAATATACGTAATTTTCTGCTTGTGGTGATCATAGTTGTGATTAAAGGTTTGGGAAAGAGTGCATTAGAGTTATAATACATTTTAAAATATATAAAGTAAAAGTGCTGTTGTGATCTGGTGCTAAAACAGTGACCTGAGTGGGACTGAGGGAGCGAAACTAACGTGAATTTTCGGGATAACAACGAGAATAAACGAGACTGACTGCGGTGCTGAGCTTCATTTCACTAAAATCGGTGATTGGTGGAAAAAAGTGAGTTCGTTTTTCTTTAATCGAACCAGCAACACTTTAAAAATGACTGTTTGTGTTTAAATATAGTTTTAAAAAAGTTGTGCTGAGTGTATTTAGTGACCCGAGCAGAGGAAATAATATCAGCGAGGGTCTCCACAAAAATAGTGCAGACAGGGGTGTGTCTAAGTGAGGACCCCGGTGCTCACTGGTCGTGCATTACCGCAGCATGTGGCAGAGCCGGTCAGCCCGGTATGGACTGACTGAGAGAGAGAGAGAGAGAGAGAGAGAGTCTACAGCGCCGCAGCAGACCTGTGTAAAGTCACGCAGGCGCATAGCGGAAGTCTCGGTGTTTCGATTTCAAAATAAAACCCATACTTTAAGTGAGCGTCACCTACAGACTTTGTGTGAGGGTTTTTATACTTCTCCGAGGTTTGACTTCAGCTAATATTTGTACTACTAGGATTTCTCCAGGGGTAAACATGAAATGCAGGCTGTAGGTTTATTTTGGAGTCTGCTTGCCTTTTTTCTTGAACACTCATAAAGTCTCCATAGGTTTCTGCAGGTATGTATGTAATTCATGGAGCGCTTTGACTGCTCAAGTTAACTAGAAAAGTGATGTATGAGGAATCAGCCTGTTTGCGATTTCATTAAAGAGAAAAGCTTTTTGGACAGATCTTTTTGATCTGTGCTTCTGAAATCAAAAATCAGAACCTTTTACTGGAAATAGATCCAGTATAAAAATGACAGTTTGGGCAGATCCATGTTGGGTTAACTGATGTTGGCATAGCAGAAAACCGAAATTCCAAAGAAAAATATCAAAATATCTGGAAGAAGGAGCACGAGAAAAGAATTACCAGTGGCTTAAGGAACAGATGTGGAAGATAAAGTCTAACGTGGTGGTTACTGCTGCATTAGGAGCTGCAGTGGCTCCAGCAGATTCCAGGCACAACATCAGAGCTCTGCACAGAAGAGTAACAGCTGTGCAGAACCACCAAACCCCTGGGCCTCTGGTAGAGGAACTGAGCTTGAGGATCACAAACATACACCCCAGTGAGGGGTTGAGAGAGAGATTGTAGGGTAACAGGTGATTCTAAACTGGCTGTAGGTGTGAATGTGAGTGTGAATGGTTTCTGTGTTAGCCCTGTGACAGTCAGGATAAGCTTCAGCCCAACTCTTAATTGAATGAATGGAAGAAAAAAATTTCAATATGTTGGAAAAAAAAAAAAAGAAAATCTGCAACATTTGAATCTTTGGACATTTTTTCTATGCTTCAAACGTCTATTGAGCAAAAATGGAGCATCTTTTAGGAAATCTGCACACCCCGACCAACAGGACTCTGCGTCAAACCATTAAACCTCGCTTAAAGGTCCAGAGCAAACGTCTAAATAGAAGTCAACCCCGAAAATTGCGTTTTACGTAGACCTTTTATTTTGAAAGTCCCTACAGGAAGTTGCCTATCCTTGTTACGTGAGCTTGTCGGCAGTAGGAGGAGAACAGAGACTGCGGTCATAAACAAACACACGCAGTGGAGTCGGTAGTGTCTGTGGGGGTGTTCAGGAGCACTGGCTGACTTTCAGGGAAGCTGACCTTCTGCTCGACCGTCACCAAGAAGTCAGACCGGCTGAAAAAACCCGAACACGAAGAGCGGATTGTCTCCCACTCTCCCTCCCTCCTCTCTTCCCTCCGAGTCGGCTTATGTGACACATTCACGTCCCGACGGAGAAACGAGAGAAATATGACGGAGCTGAGGAAGCGAGGCGGAGGCGGAGCAGACCCTGACAGCGCCGATAATATCAGCGACAAGGTAAGGTGCACCTGAGAGCGTGAAAGACACCATTATCCGTGCGAGACCTCGCCCTGGAAACGAGTCCGGCAGGTTGTCGGAGGCTGAGCCGGGCCGGCCGGGCTGTCAGGTTAGCAGGGGAGCTACATAAGCTAGTTAGTTAGCCGCTCGGCTGCTGTCCGGTAATCCCGAAACGACCGCGACACGGTCACGGAAACAGCCCCATGCTTTGAAACCACTGTTTGCCTTTTCAGTGGCTGTCAGCGGGACACAGACTCATCAATGTCAGCCTGGAAGTTGGATTTGGATAAGTGCATTACAGTAAACAAACACAGAGGTCGGAGGGCCTCTGAGCTTCAGTTTACTACTCAACGAGTCATTTTAAAGATCATGAAGGTTTATTTGCAGTGATTTGACGCTCAGCTCTTTATTTGTATTCATTGTGTTCCCATTAAACGCGAGCGATGGTTACACTGATCAAAAAAAATCCCATCATATGAACTATACTGTAGTATAATAGAAATATTGATTTCTCCATTCATCGATCATCCTACCTGTGGTGTTCTCACTCACGTGGTTTGTTGCTTTCTGCTTCTGCCCCAAATCCCGTAAAGTCGAATGAATGAGAATGTTAGGACAATGTGAAATTAGCCTTTGAAAAATGAAGGCAGCACTTACACTATAACACACAGGCGTTCAAACGTCAGGGATATCAGAGCAGAGAGGGAGGCCAAGCTTTTGTGAATCAATTTCAGGTGCAGTGGTTTTGCAGGTGAGGGCCACAGACCATCTCCTCAGTCCTCCTGACTCTCTTTTAGTGTCCTTGCTGGTAGCTGCAGGCCACTCCCACTGCACAGGTAGTCCAGGATGTGAACAGAGCAGGACAGGGCCGTAGAAGAGTTTGAGCCCAACTAAAACAGAGGAGCAGTACAGGATGAGGTGTCTGCTTTACACCAACTCGCCTCTTTCAGAAAGCGTGCCCTCACAGCATGCAGGATATCCAATATCAGAGGAAGAGACTCAGTCAAGGACTGTGTTTCTGTTTCATCAAAGTCCCAGTGTGTGCACATTTTAGTCAAAGATAATCTCTTTGTTTATTTATCTTTGTTTGGTGTGAATGGAGAATTTCTTTCCCCCTTTCTTGGGTTATATATTTTTACCTTAGCATGCCTGAAGTATGAGTTATTGCTAGTTACATTTTTTATGTATTTATTTTTTGCCTTTTTTCACACATGCGCTCCTGTGAAAAGAGCAAATAACCAGATGGCAGACCGAGAAATTAAAACGTTTCCTTTCTTGACACCCTCCTTTTTTTCTCTGTTTAATAAATGATGAGAAAACACAAAACCTTGAGCTGTTTTTCTCTTATTTTGAGACCCTGGTCAGACTTAAGTATTTATTGATTGAATGCGTGCCTGAGGTTAAAATAAACACTGTTGATTATTGAGCTCTCAGCTGATTGAATACTGCTCTGTGCTGCTGCTCAACACCCAACGTGTTTGGGTCAATAAGAATCAGTTCCTCCTTTATTTTTTCTCTTTTTTTATTTTTGCCAGCTGGTTTTCCTTCTGTTGTATTTCACTTCTGATTTGTCAGAAATATCTGAGCCCTTTGTGAGACTGGTGGCGCTTGTTTCAGTGTAGTTTGTTGCTTACAGGTGCGATTCCCAAACCTAACAATTACTCATTTTCCTGCCAATGATGGGATCTAAAATTGACGCTAGGCCAGATATATAAGTCTGCTTAACATGTACATTTTTCTTGTTGTTTGACCCACCTGCAGTATTTCCATAACACTGTTCAGAACTTCCATGTATAGCTCGTAGCCTGGCTTAGTCAAATTTAGTATGCAAGCTTGAGCTAAGATTGTTATAAATGATCAGCGTGGGAGTTACTCATATGTTATATACATCTGTATGTGTTTGGTCCTGGTTACTGTTGCTTAGCTGAGTGTGTTTACTCGTTCTACCTCGCCTCACTCAAAGTGCATTCTTGGAGAGCGGCGGTATTCAGCCGTCTCGTGGAAGTCGACGCAGGAGACATACGAGAAGCACGAGTAGGCATAGAAAGCATCACAGAAGACCCCATGAAAACATGATTTACCTGAGCAGAAAGGCATGTGTGTGCTGCAGTGTCTGGTTAGTTATTGGTTGGCATGCATTCATACACAGATAAAGTTAGTTGGCTATATTTGTCTTAAGGATAGTGATGTGAAGGTTACTTTGAAATCTAATAGGTTTATGGATCACTATAAAGCCCCCTGTTAAAATGTAATAACCAAAGATTACCAAACACCAAAGTGAATACGTGTAACTACACTGCCTTGGAGTGAATACGTGTAACTACACTGCCTTGGAGTGAATACGTGTAACTACACTGCCTTGGAGTGAATACGTGTAACTACACTGCCTTGATCGTAGTTAGTTGGTAGCAGGCTTAAGGTGGTTAAACCAGTGCACGCCGATCTGATTGATTTCACTGTCACGTGAGAAGAAGCACAGATTCAAACAAGATCAGCCAAAACAAGTTAATTTGAGTATCAAATGAATGAAGCCTGTCTGCACATAGAGACGTCCTCTCCATCATAGTGTCACAACAGCTTTGTTCACCTACATTATCCTGAAATCTACTAAAATAAAGACATTCCTGCACAGCAGAAAGCTGCAGAGGATGACAGGGATTGTTAAGTTTCACACAACAAACTGAGTTTTAATTTCATTGAAGATTTTTTTC
Organism: Benitochromis conjunctus; assembly: GCA_015052645.1. Lineage (NCBI taxonomy): Eukaryota > Metazoa > Chordata > Actinopteri > Cichliformes > Cichlidae > Benitochromis > Benitochromis conjunctus. Next base: position 45,244 of record VOQK01037514.1, read on the forward strand.
CCATCCCCTGGAGAGGGGCTGGGGGCTGTCTCAGTCTGGAGTTGCCCCTGGTGAGAGGTGGCGGGCTGGGGTGGGTATCCTGGTATCCTCGACTTGCTGCCTGTATGTTGGGGTTTCTCCCAGTGGACAAGAGGGTTTGTTCCCTGTGCCTCCGGGTCAGGGAATGGGTCCTGACCGTGTCTGCGCTGATGCGCCAAGTGGCGGATCAAAGTACCCAGCCTTCTTGGAGTCCCTGGGTGGGGTACTGGAGGGTGCTCCGCCTGGGGACCCTGTTGTAATACTGGGAGACTTCAATGCTCACGTGGACAATGACAGCGAGACCTGGAGGGGCGTGATTGGGAGGAACGGCTTCCTGAACCCAAGCGGGGTTTTGTTGTTGGACTTCTGTGCAAACCACACTTTGGCCATAACGAACACCATGTATGTCATGAGTGTCCATAAGTGCACGTGGCACCAGGACACTCTAGGCCGCAGGTCAATGATCGATTTTGTAATCGTATCATCAGACCTAAGGCCATATGTTCTGGACACTCGGGTAAATAGAGGGGCTGAGCTGTCAACTGATCACCACCTGGTGGTGAGTTGGATCAGGTGGTGGGGGAGGACAGTAGACAGACCTGGCGCGCCTAAACGTACAGTGAGGGTGTGCTGGGAACGCCTGGCAGAGGCCCCGGTCCGCAAGATCTTCAATGCACACCTCCGGCAGAGCTTCAACAGCATTCCTTGGGAGACTGGGGACATTGAGTCCGAATGGACCATGTTCAGCATCTCCATTGCCAAAGCTGCTGCACTGAGCTGCGGCCGCAAGGCGGTTGGTGCCTGTCATGGTGGTAACCCCCGAACCAAATGGTGGACACCAGAGGCGAGGGGAGCCACCAAGCTGAAGAAGGAGTCCTATCGAGCTTGGTTAGCCTGTGGGACTTTGGAGGCAGCTGATAGGTACCGACAGGCCAAGCGCAACGCAGCGCGGACAGTAGCTGAAGCAAAAACTCGGGTGTGGGAGGAGTTCGGAGAGGCCTCCTGGGTGAGGTGTTCCGAGCATGTCCCACCGGGAGGAGGCCCCGGGCCAGACCCAGGACACGCTGGAGAGGGAGGTCTGGGCTTCTGTCATTGGGCTGCTGACTCTGTGACCCGCCCCAGATAAGCAGAAGATGGATGGACTTTTTTCCTTACAGAGTAAAAGTGTGTTTATTCCTTGGTTTAATTTCTATCAGGTATATGTGTCGCTAGTTACTCTAAAACACTGCTTGCAGATTAGGTTGTCACTGTTTCGTAGTTTAAGAGTCACAATTTTAATGCAACAAATCAAAACATCTCTCTATTCAGGCTTTAGATTTTAACATTATGAGTATGTCACACATGCAGATTTCACTTTCTCTGCTCCTGCTGGTATAACAGCTGCATTTTTTTTATTTTTAAGTCGGCAGCTTCTCAAAAAAGGTTCTTGCCCCTCGTTTGGACGTGGACGTTACTTAAACTCCAGTGTTTTGTCCTTTTGCAGGACAGTCCTTTGTTAGCTCTGGAGATCTAAAGCTCTGAAACTAGAACTCACGCAGGCGGGAAGCTGGTGCATTCGTGTGAGGCTGAGCACGGGGGGCGTCCGGGTAAAACGATAACTACCATCACCGTGTGGTGGAGTTGGAGACCATCAACAAAGACTCATAATATAGTGGGCGAAAAAAATATCGCACGCACGTACCCCCCACCACCACAAACTGAATCTCAATCTCAGTTAAACGGTTTGTAGTTGTTACACATGTATGTCTGCTGTACCTTTACAAACTCAGTGCTCATATTAATCTGCAGACAACGTTTAACAAACTGTGAGATGTTTCCAGATCAGTCTCTGCAGTGCTGTGTATGCTACGCAAAGAGCCACTCAGCCACGACGTAAGTGCAGCTCATATTTGATTAGGAAATGCAAGTTTGCAAATATATGTTTGAAGTCTAATTCAGGTGGCTTAAAGTATTCAGGAATGTAAGGAAGATGGATAGTGAGAGAGTGATGTTTGATGATTCACAGGCAGCAGTTCCTGGTTTGTTTGGTTTTTGGGAAACGTGCGCTCGCCATAATTTTTCTTTACACGCCCTAATTTCATTGTAATTAAATGGCTTGACCAGTAGTTTACCAGATTTAAGATTTAAACCAGATTTAAACAGTTTTTCGTAAACGAGAGATGA
>VOQK01037514.1:47444-68353 GCA_015052645.1 Benitochromis conjunctus
GAATTTCCGCTCCTGTCCACACCAAAACACCCGTTCCTGGCTGTGTTCTCCTTTTCTTCGGCACATATGAAAGATCTGCAGATGGTGACAAATAAAGCCCTCATCAGTCGAATTACAGCACGTAAACGCTCTGGTTTCCTGCCTCTGTAGGGTTCCTGTGAGGCGCTCCTAATAAGAAGCAGATCCACTGGGTTTTAAAAGGAATGAGTGTGTGTGTGTGTGTGTGTGTGTGTGTGTGTGTGTGTGTGTGTCTTGTTTTGGAGGTTAAAGGATCACTTTGCTGTCACACACCCTGCAGAAACACCCAAACTAAATGCGTACATGTGATCGGTGCTTTATGGAGTCAGCAAAAAGGTGTTTGTTTGTGGAAGCGAAGCCACAAATCCTACACGCACCCATATAGAGTATGTTTATGTGTCTATGTTCTCTCCAAAGCAGATATTTCTTTTCAGTGGTTAGTAGGCAACACATACACGCTCTGTGGTGCTTAGTGTGGTCTTCGCACTGCGGCTCTTGCTGTTTGCCGTGCAGGACAGTTAGCAGCTGCTCCGGACTCCACATGATGGGTGACCTCGGTGGGCCGTCTGCTGGCCGACTGGCCGTCCCCGAAGCCTCCAGCAGCGGTGGTGGCGGTAGCACGGTGACATTTAATGCTCTGCTGATTACAGCTTCATTTTTCTCAACACTTGTTAGAAATGCTTTTGGACAGAAGGGCACGGTTCGCTCCTGCATTCAGATAACTTTGTTTATTTAGTGCTGCCAACCTCTAACTTAATAAAGTAAATAAAAACAGAATAATGTGGTAATGAGTCCATGGCATGTTAATGTGGGTGGAAATCTCTATTTGAGTGCAGCTAGTATCCTTCATGCTTGTAACTTTGAATGTAGCAGCGGCACCTCAGACCACACATACAGTCTGGTGTAGCATGTGCTCACTGTGTTTCACGGCACCTGTGATGGCACCGACAGCCATGTGTGTGACACCTAAATACACCAGCTATGTATGCCACGCTTACAGCTGAACGCACCTGAGCAGTGAAAAAAAAAGATCTTAAATCACTCACATGATGTCAGAAAGTTTATTAATTTGCAGACATGTTAGCCTCTGGAATATAACTGATTTTAAAAGTGTCTTAAACCCCCGACAAACAACCAGAAGCCAAGTACAGGCATCTTGTAAATGTTGGTTCTGGTACAGTTAAATCAGTCAGAGGACTAACAGTTCAAGCTAGCAGCCTAAAAGCTAACGTGTCGAGGTCTAGGATACTCACTATTAGAGTTCCAGGCTGCCCCTCCCTGATCCTGGTTCTGCTGAGCTCTCTTCCTGTTAGAAGGGCATTTTTCCTCCCCGCTGTCTCCAACTGCTCTCTCATGGGGGATTAATTAGGGTTTCCTCTAATGTTACAGGGTCTTTGCTTTGCAATAGAAAAATAAAATGAAAAGGTGACGGTGTAACAGGCAACCTCTTATTTCATCCATCCAGCAGTATTGATTTCTCTAATGAGCATTTCAGTTGCTCACAGGCACCTCTGTGATTTCATCTGGCTTGCTCTGTGCTGCAGAGCTGCAGCTGGGGGAAAGCGCTGCCTCAGATCAATATTTGTGGTGATTAGCTGAATTCTTCGCAGCACAAATGGAGGGACGTGCTGAACTGTGCGAGCCCACGTTGGCTAAAGCGTACCCACCGATCCTCCTACCTTTGACCAAAGCCTTGTGCTGCTGCTGTCTGCTGGTCAGGATCTTAATATTGTCTATATACAGTGTGTTTGTTATGTGATTAAAGTTAGTCTTATGCTGTGTTAAATGTGTTTTTTAGCCTTTACTGTCCAATTTATCTTGGCTTTTAGATATTGAGCATTTAATTTACTTCAGTTCAAAAAAAGTTTTGGTCTTTGTAATAGGACTGCTCCTGAGATTTTTACGATCTCATAAAGTATCACAGTATGAAAGCGGGAAACAGAAGTGTGTTTGACGAGATCGAGATTCTGTCCAATGTTTCTTTCTTTTCTACTACTATAAATAAGCAAAACTACAAGGTGTTGTAGATGTCATTTATTTTCTCACCACAGTATCTGCAAATCTAGTCTGTAAATAATTCAAGCCCAGCCTCATTTACCAAAGCTCAAACACTGATTTCTCTCTCATTTCAGTGCTTGTGTTTGGCAGTTAATTTTCTCACAGCTGATTGGTTGGAATGAGATCTTGTGGTTTTATTTTGTACTTAGGGTCATTTTGAGTCTGCTTACCTGAAGGGAGAATCGCTGCAAATCAGAACAGTTTCTCTCAGTTGTCCTGTAAAGTTATCGACTCATCAGAAGATCACCGCTAGCTTCTTCAGTCCACATGTTAAGAAGTGTCATGCATCTACACGTAGAAAGCACCTAAAGCCATAGAAGAAAGCGCTGTATGAATGAGTGAATGTGGCTCAGAGTAGGAAAGAGCTGTACAAAAACCAGTTCATTTACCATCCTGTGAGCGGTCTTTTCCCATGCTCCTTTCATGAAGGTCATGAGGGGTCGCTGAATATTTTGATCAGGATTCTTCAGTAGATGGTGCTTCTCCATCTAACATCATCTTTGAAGCCGTGGCTTTTCATCAAAACTTCATGATGTGTGTTTTTTGTTGTTGTTTTTTACGTTAAACTTGTCACCGGTTTAGCTCGAGCTGTAAATTGTTTCCACATCCTTTAGTGGCTGCGCTAAAAATGGCAACAGCCACAGCAGCTGCTTCAAGTAGCTTTGAGATGGAAAACGTATGAGATGTGGTGCAAGCTGCTCGTCGCTTGTCCCTCTTGTTTGATCTCCTCCTCCCTCCCTCTCCTTACACTTTTGCAGCAGAGGCATTAATATCCAGGAGGAGGACAAAGATGACAGTGGAGGAGAGCTGAGCTGCAAGGACGGCCAATGAGCTGCTGCTGCCTGTGGCTCTAAAAAAAAAACATGGACATACTGAACAAATGCCATTTTGCATACACCACCTGCTGTGGTTGTTTTCCTGTTTCATCTGCTGTCAGTTTCAACATGTTCACTTCTCGTGATAACACGTACTCAGGATTAGTCTGACCCCTTAGCGCAACTTGGACTGATATCACAGATATTTGTGGCATTGAGGGTTCGACTGTGCAGTGATTACACAGCAGTTGGCTTGTGTTGCTGTATAAACAAAGGATTAACTGTGTTTGACAGTTTCATTAAGAAGCTCGGATACATTCATCCAGATTAGGCCTCAATGTTGCAGCTCTGCATGTGGCCGTGAACAATGCCGAGGCCTGCTGCTCCATGGAAACAGTTTCTCAACTGTTGACAGACCGACTCAGCTGCACCAGGGTGAGAAAATGCCACCAGTCTATGGTCACTGGGCATATGTTGGTAAATGGTAATGATGAAAGATCTTTTTCTCATGAAAAACAGCAGGAACAGTGTTTGTTGCTGCTTATTTACATGGTTATATGGGTGACCGTCCACAGTCTTTGTGCAACATTAACAGCCCCATATTTTTGTTCCCCAGCCTTGGCCACATATAAAGCGATTAGGTTGCTGTGGATTGCTTCGCCCAGTAGTGAACAGTTTAATGTATTTACCACTCGCTCGTGTCATTCAGCAGTATTCTCCCATTGCACAGTTGTTTCAGTTGTATGGCTCTACGTTAAGAAAAGCTACCTGGCTACCAACCTTGTTTTGCCTGTCATTGCTGCGAGTCCCCTTTAGACTCTGCTGGAGTGGCTTTGCATGATTCACAGTTTGTAATCATCCTTATGTGTCCTGTACCTGGCCTTGGTGCAGCTCCTAAGTTCACCTTCTCTCTGAAACAAGCTATTTAACACCTTCCTACTTTAATGGGATCTTTCTTTCAATTGAACTTTCTTCTGATTGGCTGCCTCTCATAAACAGAAGGGTTATACACCAGGTGGGAGGGGCTTCTGTGCTAGGAAAAACTGTCTGAAACAAAGCATTACTAGACCTCATTATTTTAAACTAAAGTTAATAAAGTGAAGAAAAGCATAACAGGTTCTCTTTAACTAAAACTGGAAATTATATAATGAGATGCATGACAGGGTATATTGTAATTTGAGGTTCTTCACGGTTCTTTTTGGTCTACTCAGTATTGAAAACATGATTCATTCATTTATGTTTTGACCATCACAATCAAAAACGTGTTTCTGCATTTAAAAATGAACAAATAGACAGAACTGTTACTGTTTCCATCTTCACGCTGACGTTGCTTTGATTTCCACGGGGGAGGGAATTAGACTTTTTTACACTGTGCACTAGTCTCTAGTGTATCTGCCCAAATCTAATTTTATTGTAATGTCATCGGGGGCTTTAGGAGTGCAGTGGAGTGAAAGCAGCTCAGTGTTGTCGTCTGTTAGTGATTCTGCAGCCATGCTGCGGGGATTAAAGTACTCCTGTCATAGCGCACAATTCAAGAAAAAGCTTGACAACAGCATTAATCTCACCGGTGGTAGGGATTGGGTAATTATTGGTCCTTCCACAAAGCTCACCGGGTTGAGTCAAGTCCATCTTTATTTGTCACATGCAAAGTTGCGTGTTACACGTTGCGTGTTACACGTACATTGGTTTGTAATTGGTGTCAGAATGACTGAAAAATTGGCCATCTTGTTGGCATGGACCGTTTTATAGCTGTCCACGCAGACAAGAGCAAATTAAATTTTTTTATATTCATTTTCCTGCTATTTCTGGCCATTAGAGAAATTAACTGTATTTAATGCGAGTAAATTTAAGCCCCGGTCTAATTTTCTACTGGGGGAAGGCTAAAACCTCTTTGGTGAACTTTTCTAATATTGGAAACGCTGCGAGGGATACAGGGAGGGAAGTTACCTAACAGGCGTAGTTAATCAGATACAATAACTACTCTTACTGCTTTGTGATGGTGACTTTTATGTGACAGAAAATTGTTGAATTAGACGATCTGATGTGTGTCGGCTTCAGTTCAGCAGCATGTAGTTTGAGTCTGAATGAATCTTGGAGCCTCTTAGTCCGTCTGCTTGACCCGGTTTTAAACGGCGATGTTTTTATTTCCCTTTTTAGTCCAGATTTGTAAGCTACCCTGCCAGATAGGCAGTGTTACAGTCTCCTCATTAAAACCTGAGTGCAACTCTACAATTACACCTCTCCCGCCCCGAACGCCAGCTCAAAGTGAACCCTGGGCCTGCTCCTCCTTTCAGTGCGTTCTCGGTTAATTACATCTGGCCACGATCAGGGACCTCATTTCTAAACGAATACCTCTCCGATTTAACCCCGATGGCCCTGCCAACCATATTTAGTAGCGTTTGAATAAAAACAACCATGAAAGGCAAAAAAATGGCTAAGAACATCACCGAGCTGCTCGAGTGCACGGGACACCCTAATCCCCAGACGGATGTGTGAGCTGACTTTAAAAATAGCTTCTCTTTGGGAGAAGCACATCTCCGCTCACCTCTTTGTTATAAGCCAGACCATGGCTGATGTTAACAAGAGCACAACGGCGTCTAGGATGTCACTTACTTAGTGTCTGAGAATATTTGCACATGTGAAATCTGGAAATGCATCATGTTCTCTTAGTTTGTTCTTGCTGACTCAGTAAATTGTAAATGAGGGCTAACTATAATAATATAATAAATAAACTAATACATTTTCCAAAACACAGATTCCCAGGAAGTGTGCTATATTTTTCCCTGCAGCGTAGAGGCAGAGGCCGTGTGACCGTGGATGCTGCTCGCTGAGTTTAAATCCAGATTAAAGATTCATTATCAGCTGTGAAGATGTTTGCTTCAGGGCAGAAGCCTGTTAACCTCGCAGCACAGGTGTAGGCTTTCAGCTCTCTCATGTCGAGCCGGTGAGGCTCCTGAGATTGTAAACAAACCTTTTTTGCATATTTCATTTATTATCTTGTCGTGTTCAGGTCAGGAAGACAAATTACTTCACAGAAATGGAGAATTTGTGGAGTTAAAAGTGTATTTTTGGCAGAATTTCTGTATGTTACAGTAGAGTCCAAAAGTCTTGAATCACCATTAGACTTCAGTGAACAGTAGAGGAATCGACTGAAAGGCGAGATGCATCTGTCGGGTCTTTGCTCGATTTTTCCTGTTTCTTTCACACGGTGTTCATCTGCAAGTTTTTTAGACCTGCTGCTTCTTCTTTTTCCCACCATTGGTCTAACTCATTGTTTTTAAAGGGCCCGCTGCGCACCGTGCTGAGAAATGCCGAGTTTTACACTAATAACGTGTTTTTGCAGCAGTTTAAAACTGGTTATTGGCTACGTTTTCTGTTATTTGTAGACAGCACTGGTTCATGCTCGAGTCAGATGTCTTTCTTATGCTCGAATTCTTCAATCGTCTTAAAAAAAACAAAGAAAATTCCTTTGAAAAGTCTCATCTACAAGGAACGGACTGAAAATGAGTGAAAAAGCAGCCAAAATTTTAAAAGATCTGTCAAAAGCCTGGAGAGCTGTTGCACAAGACCAGTGAAAAAAAATACAAGTGTGACTCCTTTGAAACAAAATATAAAGACGTGAGTGGTGTCTCGAGAATTTTACACAGTATAATAATCTTAATCTCTGTGACGTGTTCACGATCCTAATCTGGAAGAACGACGGTGTGTGTTTGAATTCCTGGAGACTGTCTTTGCTCTTAAGTGTGAGAAAGCACCAATGATGTAATCACAGCCAAAGTCACGAGGGGGGGGTCTGATGCCATCATAAATGCAAAAACTAGCCTAACATTGAGTGACATGCTGTGAAGTGTCACAACTGTAGCTCAACCTTGGGAGAGAAGTGTGTTAGTGAAAGCTTACTTACCCATGCTAAGGTTTGAACATGCAGAAAATGTTATATAATTTAATAATGAATAATCCTGTTTGACCGTTTCAGCCTCAGAGGACACTCTGTTTCTGCCCCCCCCCCCGTGAGAGGCTAAACTGACCTAATTAAACTGCCGTCTGCTCGGCCCCGTGTTGATGTCCTTCGTTTAGACCTGGCTCCTGCAGCGTTTACCTGTTTACCCGTTTCAGGAGCTCAGTGTAACTCCTTCATGATGAGATGTTAGAGCTTGCATTTCTTTTCTTTTCAGTTATAACCATAAGTAAACTGCTCTGATACCTGGTTGTCTCTTCTAGACTTACCTGTCTGTCAGGTGCAGACTTGCTCTATCTTAAGTCAGTATTTGAATATCTCTGTGTTCTCGGCAGGAGGCCGATGGCGATGACAGGTTGGGCCTGGCAGGTGACGCAGAGGGAGAATGTGATGGTGACTCCAAAGCAGACACTCCAGATTATCCTCTCTCCACAGCAGACACAGACAACACTCCAGAATGCCTCAACAAAGCTCTGGAGGGGCTGCCGCCCAGGTAACCACTCCTCAAACACAGAAACTCACATGCCAGAAAACGTGTGTGCCCACACGGTGTCTTTTTAATATCCGTGCTTATGAATTACTCACAAACCCGCCGCTGAGCTGGATTGCAGAACCACAGGGGTAAAAAAAAAAAAGTAACACGTAGCCAAACTAGTTTAAATCTTCACATGAGAGTCCATCGTAGCTCAACAAGCTTTGTCCAAGATGGTAGCAATTCATTAAAAATGAATGAACAGTGTTCTATTGTTTAACTGTGAGAGTGTGTTTATGGTCTGTCAGAAGTAGTTATAACAGTGCTCATTTTCAGATGCTCTCTCTGGGAACATATTTGGAGTACTACAGTTGGTTGTTCACATAAAAAGCTACAGAAATAGTTACGCAAATAAAGCGTTTAATAAGTTCAAAGCAAGCGAGGATGTTTATTAATGGTAGAAACTATAAAGTATAGAGTTCCCTGTGAATACAGTGTAAATTTGATCAAGTACAGTGAGGAGTGTGTTTGCATGTTGGCTGTTCGTTGACACAGTTTAAAGATGTCTAAGTGTGGCTCAGGCGACCTCCTGATGAAACCTGACGTGTGTTTTAAATGCTCTTCAGCAGTTTTCCCCTCTGTGAGTTATGAAAGCACCTCGGTGAGGTGATTGATTATCTTTGTGGTTTGCATGTAGGTTCATTTGAGCAGAAATAGATTGTTACCGGGGGAACAGTTTGAACATGCTCTCATTAATGCAGTGAAAGTAAATTTGCAGCTATTTCAAAGAACTCACACAGCGGCTCAAAGACTTCAACAAATTCATGTCTGACTGCTGATCATTTTTATTTGACTGTCTATCGACATGTAATCCAGAGCGATAAACTATATTCATTCATTCTTTTATTCAAAGCAAGTGGCAGAAGCAATGGCACAGACGTCACAAAGATTGTATAAGCCTACAGTGATTATGTTATCATATATGCAAATAACCAAACACAGCACTGTGATGGCTTTTAGATTTAAAAACAAACCAAGCGGTGAGGTTTCTGTTTGGTAAGGAAGAAAATATCATTTTATTTTTATATACAGATGGTATATATGGTATAAACCTGTAAATAAGCAGGAGAAAATCCTTAATGTATAATATAGTTGTTTGTGATAATCCTCTTCATTTATGAGCTAATGTGGAATATTTAGAGGTAAGACACTAAATCCTGGTGAAGTCTGGGAAAGCTGGACTTTACCCCTGTAATCAGTAAAGGAGCCGCTGATATGTAGTTCTTGCAGTATGGAAATGCCTCGAACCAGGAGGTCAGTGCTGTTTCACATCACACTCTGAACATGTCCTCAGGTCAGCTTTATGTGTGAGGATGGTCATTGTGGTCACAGGTCAGTAGAATTAAGTGTTTGTGAAACCACAGCACAGGTCTGAACTTAAAGCAGGCTTGTGCAACATTTACACTGCGTTTTGTGCGTCTTCGGGAGTTGCTTATTCCATTTGAGTGGCCCTAAACAGCAGAGAGATGCTTAACATTTGATTTCGCAAACTCCCTTTGCTCAGCGGCAGCACCACGCACAACCCTGCTATTAACACTTTGTGTGTCTGGCAGCAGGTGATGCAAATTGTGTAATCAGAGAGCACATATACTTTACCTCGGTGGACCACTGAAATATATTTGGTGACTCATCATTTTGTGAGTCTGTGAGAACAATGAAATCTGCATGTGATTTTCTAATGGAATTTCCTTCTTGCTCTTATTTTGAAAGTTCAGTAGCTGCTGACCAGCTTGTCTGGTGCTTTCCGTTCATTGGCCAGGTTGATGTTGTGGTAGTCCATGTTTTGCTGTGGAAATGCACAGCGAGCAGAAGGACCTGCAGCAGGAGGAGAGCTGGTTCATACTAACTCATCACAGCATCCAGGCAGAACATGGCCTGGTGCAGTCACTGGAGAGCAGCTGACTTTATTTCATTCCAGTGTACCTGGAAAATAAAACACGTGCAGATAAGCAGTTCTATAAAAGTTACACAGGTATTTACCGAGCACACTCAGAGTGGACTTGAAAATTACTATGACAGTTAAAACCAGCCATTGATGGAGTCTGCAGAGTGAAGGATAAAGAGTTTAATAGAGCTGATGCAAACATTATTGCTGCGAGTGAAACAAACAGGTTTAATTATTGTGTGTGCTGTAGCACTTCCTGCCACTGTCTTGGGTTTGTCTGAATGAAGTGAGGAAAAGGAGCCTAAAAGTCACTAAATGTCTGAATGCTAAAACTCATGGCTTTAAAACATTACTGAAGTTGGCAAAGCTACATATCCCATGTCTGAAATGGTCTTTATATACAGATGAGGAGTGGAGGATGTGACCAATGAAGGCCAGGTCACGGGGCTTAAAGGCTCACGAGGAGAGAAGCGACTAATCCCTGCAGACTGACTGTTGGAGCCACTGTGCTGCAGGGAGAGGAGGGAGAGGAGGGAGGAAGACGAGATATTCAGAGAAGGAGACACAGATGGAGGGAGGGGGAATGAGCAGTAGAGTGAATAAAGAGCAGACGTATGGGCTGAGCAGAATGACACGGCAGAGAAGGATGGACTTGAAGGTGAAAAGAGAGGGAAGGGATGTAAATGCGTGTGATGGTGGATGGAGTGTGAGCACACAGCGCAGAGTGGAAACAGCAGCAGCTTTTTTCATGATGCAGCTGTTTTTCAGCTCCATTCATACGGCGGGCAGCAGGCTCTCTGCCCTGCGTGGCTGCTGTGCAGCTACCCGATAACTGCTTTAAATAAAGGACCCAGCTTCTTTCCATAATTGCAGCCGTGCTGGGTTTGTAGTGCTGGTAAAATTGTATCGTTAGGCCTGGAACGCTGATTACCACTGAGCCTTAGCCTAAGCTACTAATAGCAAACAACATATGCTAAACATCTTTATGCACTAGTAAAGCAGGCCTTATTTGGGCCAACTCATTCACCATATAAGTTACAGCAAAAATCATAATCCCTGTAGCTGTATACAGCAGCTCAGTAAATGCATGCAGATGACAGTGAGGGTGAGCTTGAGGCTGTTTTTGACCATAAAGCTTGGTCCCTGCATGCCAGCAGTCAGATGGGGTGAAGAGAGCCCCAGGTGGCAGCCCCAGACGCCATCGTGGTAGGCGTGAGTGACCGCCAGCTGCGGACCCGCAGAGCGAGCCTGAGTGATACAGACGAAGGTCAATGCAGACAAATGGGTCACCTGTGAAAACCTTATGAGTTGTACTTCTTCTAGACAGATCTTGAGGCCTGAATGCTTTTTTCCCCCCGGTCGTCTAAGCTGGAGCTGCATTGATAAACAGCTAGTAACTTTGCAGCGGTGGGCTTTCCTCCTCCCGAAAAGCTTAAAGGAAAGTGTTGTGAAAGAGCTTTGTAGTGAAAATGAATGCAAAAAAAACCAACCCTAATTTTATCCTGATTATTTAGTTTGAAATGATCAGATGTCATCATGAAAGTTCCTGCACAGCACCTGGATATTCTTAAGAAGCAAACTGTGGACTATCATCTTTTTTCCTCCTTTGACTTTCACACCAGTGGAATTTTGTACTGTTTGGCTGCGTTTGGGATGAGAACTCAAAACATAAATTCATCAGTGAACTTCTTCAGCAACTTATTATGTATATTATTATTATTATTTCTATATAATACATTATTAATTTTAGTTCTAATTTCTAATCTCCACAGATGGAAGAACTACTGGATACGAGGAGTTCTGTCTTTAGCCATGATTTCTGGCTTTTTCCTCATCATCTATATGGGACCTATTGCTCTTATATTTGTGGTAAGTGTCTTTTTTGGGGGGGGGGGTTGATGAAAAAAGAACAATTTTATTTTCTGTAACGTTTTTGTAAAACCACAGAATGAAACTCATAGTTTGAATCTGTTGCTCGTGGCTGAACTTTGTTCTCATATTTCCGCTCTGCTCCCATCATCTGACCTAGGTCATGTCTGTCCAAATCAAGTGTTTCCAAGAAATTATCACCATTGGTTACAGAGTTTACCATTCCTATGAGCTGCCATGGTTCAGGACACTAAGCTGGTAAGGAAAATGGGTTTCACAGAAAAAGAGCTGATACTTTAGATGCATTTTGCTTGTTTTCTTTGAAGAGGGGTTGTATGACGTGTTTATCCAGTAGTCAGTGCATTGCCCAGACTTGATGTTTGTGGACTCATCATTGAATCTTAAAAGGCCCATTGATTGGTAAGCTGTATGTAGTTATTTGAGGAAGTTGGTTTGGAGCTGAGCTGACCTGCTAAATCATCAGTCCCATCATAAACCAAACAGACCAGTAAGATTCCTTTCTTTATCTGGTAGCTTTCAGTTCAGTACAGTCTGACAGCTAAACCCCTGAAAATATTCAGATATTGAATAGATTAAAAAAAACTAATGTAAATATTTTTTTTGTTTTGTGTAAAAGCGACAGATTAATGTGACGTCTCAGAGTCACAGTGTAGATGAAACATGTACACTGCCACAGTGACATCATCCACGTAAAGCCGTGAGTGAAATGTTTACGCTGCCACCATCTTTGTGTTTGAGGGTTAGATTTGGACAGTGCTCATTCATTCACTAGTTTACTGTTGCTATACGTCACAGGAGCGGAACGGTTCCTATAGCCAGCTCGAGGAGTCGCCCCCTGCAGGCCATTAGGGGAAATACGTGTCGAAGACATTGTTTATTTACAGTCTGTTAACAGGCTAATAACAGCTTTTATTGATCTAGAGATAATGTAGGAGGGGAGTAGTGGACACAGCTTGCTTGTTTTATTGCCTTGAAGAATAACAACAGTATCTGAACCAATTCGTCTAAGATGGGATTTTAAAATGTACTTATTGTCATGTACATGCAGTTTTACATAAACAAAATACTTCCCGATGTAGAAAATCAGGTTTTTGTGTTCCCAATTAGTGTATTGAGGATTAACGACTATTAGCATTATTAAAGGAAAAATAAATGAATTCCAAGCCCGAATCCTGAAGCCCCCGGGCCGTCTGAATGTTAGCTCTATATTTATTCTGAGCTGTCTTTCTGGTATGTAAGGAGCTTTAATAAAGTCCCATTTTAAGCCAGCAGTTTTTGTGGCAGCCACACATCATTAAACTGCTGCGCTGTCAGAAAAACGCTGACTCAAGCCAGCTTCTTCTGCAGTTACTTTCTCTGTCTGTGCAACGCCTTCTTCCCCCATGACCACTACTTTGCTCCTGCTTTAGCTGCAGTGTTTTTGTTGTTGCGTTGCACACACAGCACGCACTCCCACGGGATGCTGCACTGCAGCCGAGAGCAAAGATCACTGCCATGCTGGAAGTAAATGAAAGCTAATTGAAACTTGCCCCTTGCATCAAAGCCATCCCTCATAACAACACGCACGACCAAACAGTGCAGGTCAATGTACAGTGGGTAAGAAACACTGGTAGACACACAAACCCTCTGACCCACACGGGCAACAATCCCTGAAACACACTGAGGAAATAGCATGAATGTAGAGGAAAACTAATTCCCTTTGTTTTCAGGTACTTTCTGATTTGTGTCAACTACTTCTTCTATGGAGAAACTGTTGCAGATTACTTTGGGGCTCTGGTGCAGAGGGAGGAACCTCTGCAGTTCCTGGCTCGATATCACCGCTTCATCTCCTTCGCGTTGTACCTCGCAGGTGAGTCTGGCCTTCGAGACAAAACGGCTGTTGTATCTCCATAAACACACATGCTCTTTGGCCCTTCGTCTCTCACTCACGTTTTCCTTACGAGGGTGGATTAGGTTTCACGAGACGCGCCTTTTTCTAGACTTCAGTTACAAATAACATTACTGTGGAAATAAATTGAACAAAAGCAGAAACAACGCCCTCTTTGAGATTCTTGGTATAAACAGACTAAACTGATTTACAGTGACACCGGCTCCTGTTTCTGCTTTTTCTTTGGCGCTTACATTTACTGACAGGACTATTTATTGCTGCTGGATGTGCCGTAAAAGCACAGATATTGAGGTGTGGCTTTTATCAGCGTACTGTTTCCGTACATTATGGGTAAAGAGAAACTACAACTAACAAGAAAAGCCAAGTGTATAATTGTAGCTTTCTTTTGGATATTGCTTGTGGTTTTAGATTCAAGTCATTTGCTACACATAAATTAATTTATGAATATATGTTACAATTTTTTTTCGCCCTATTTGTACTGGACTACCATGACCTGGGTAACTTTACCAGCTGTGAACTTAATCCCATGCAAATGTGTCACATTTATAATTTGTCAAATAAACAGTTGCCACAAATTTGTGTTTGCCAAACACAAGGTGAGCATTCTGCCCCTGTGTGATCTGACATCAGTCTTTTTTGGCCTCCTGGTTCCTGTGTTGGCATTTACAAATGAAAGTCTGGTGCTCATGTTGCTACGTGGCATAAAGACCCATTCATGAAAACGAATCCACGAGGAGATCTCAGTGAGACAGGAGAAATGCACGGTAGCATGCCGTCTTCCAGCCAATCGAGAACGGCTGAGTTTGACCGGAGATATCAGTAAATTCGAGTAAAAGAGACTTTGTTTATCCTGTGACTACACAGCTCAAATCATGAGCCTGGAGGACTATTTCAGTGTCATGCAAAAGCCCTGTTTGCACGCGATGAGTATTACCAGGAGATGTTAATTAACATTCATATGCTTAGGGCTGAGCCCACTGAGGGATGGCAGATGTTCTCACTGAATGCTGCCAGGCATGTTTAACCTTTTTCATCTTTCGGGACTTCACTCCGGTGGATTCCCCCTTACTCACTGGGGCCCCATTTTCACAGGATTAATTTTATTACAGGATCTCTGATTGGGGAAATATTGCAGGTGTTTTGTGCTAGAATGGATATGGTAGATTCACACAGGGTTAAGGTTACAGATGACCTCCTTAAGGGTCAAACAGAGATGTTGAGGGTTTCCTGCTAAGTAGCCACTAATTTGAATTTATATCTGTGCTGAATAAAAGAGAGATTTTTCTAACTAACTGTTTTGTAGCAGAAATGATCCCATTTAGGATAAAGGGTAGTAAATCCCCACCACCACCACCCAAAATAAGCTGAGATATGAACCTAAAAATCAATGAAACTGTGGATTTGGATCTTTACACTCCGAATGTTCTTGTGTAAGTTTTAACCTTTAACACATTGACCCAAATATGGACCAAATGCAAAAGCTGCCTGCGATCCCCAGTAAAGACCTGAGACCCTCGGCATGCCTGTGATGATTCTTTATTAACTAGTACGCGTCTCGCCAGCTTTCCAGCTGTCTCCATCTGTCCTCCTGCAGGTCACCAAATAGCGCGAGTATCAGATAGTTTTCAGCTGCCCTGCCGCCTCCCTGGCACTGCCCCTCGAGCCCGCTGCACCACCCCTCCTCTGCAGCGGAACCGCAGGCCACACCTCCACCACAAAGCCGACGTGTTTAAATAAAAATCTGCAGGCATTCATATTGTTTTCAATGGTGAAGTCCAGTGGAAAAAATGTTTGGTTTTTTATCACATTGGTATTAATATGCATGCCTGTCTCTTAGTAACAAGCGCATAAGTGCAGAAGTAGCAGAGATTTAGTCATTTAGTTTAGAAATTATGGTTAACGTCTGTCTCAGTTTAGGCCTGCTAAACAGAACAAAGTGCAGTTTGGTACAAATGAGCATCATTTGGCATCTGAGACATTTTGAACTACACATCGTGTACTTAACCTGCCACAGTAGCGGCTCTGCAGAGGGTCAATCCTAGAAAAATCTCACACACCAGCTCTCAGCTGCACCCTGCATAACCCGAATTCACAAGTCTCGGCTAAAATCAGTGTAAAATAAGAATGATGGAAGGTTAAATGCCCAGAGAGTTTATGTGAAGGAAAACTGAGAGGTGTCCAATCACAGGCGTGTTGTGCACATCCCCCTGAAACACATCATGTGTTATGAGTCTTGATATTTTTGATTATACCGTACACTTGTTGTTCATCTTGGAGTAAAAACTGACAGCATGTCGTCTGCTCTTTCACAGGTTTCTGCATGTTTGTGCTGAGTTTAGTGAAGAAACATTACCGCCTGCAGTTTTATATGGTGTGTATCAGCCAAGTAACCATCTCCTCCTCTGCTGGACCACTAACCTTCTCATTCATGCCCTCTCACTGCTTCCTGCTTCTTCTGTCTCGCTCAGAGGAAACTCATCTCACGTGCTGTTGTTACGCCTGCTTTTTAGGTCGTGTTTGTCATTGAATGTGATCCTGCATTAGCTCTCCGTCCACACTGACACAGTTTGATCCCAGATGAGTGCAGCTCTGTTTCATTTATGTGCATCTGCTCTGCTTATTTCTGTCTGTGGCCACCTTTATCCTCCACATTTTATCAACTAAACAAATTTTAATGACTAACTTAATTTTCATTTTAATGTTATCGCACAAACAAATTTATGCAAATTGCTATTAAATAGCACGAATGCAGACGTTTCTCAAGACAGGCGGCCACAAAGAGAAGAGACACCCTTTCTTTCATCCAACATTATTATTTTCATGCTAAAACTGCTCACTGTGTAGTTATATTTCTATAATAGATTAATTGTGCTGCTGTCTTTGTATTTTAATAACTTAGTTACATGTGTCTACGCAGGAGTTCTCTCTGTCCACCTGCTGTTCTTTTGATGTTTTTCACATTTCTGCATCATCTGATCTGCGCTGTGGCTCTGTCAGTGCCATCCAGCATGTCCACCTGTCCTCCTGTTTGTTTCCACTATTTCTGACATTAAGCAACTTTCTGAGCGGGCACGGCTACATTCCAGTGCAGTGACACTGTGGTGTTTGTGTTTGTGTTTGCCATTCCAGTTTGCTTGGACCCATGTGACCCTGTTGATTGTGGTAACTCAGTCCCACCTTGTCATTCAGAACCTGTTTGAAGGAATGATCTGGTAAGCAGGACAAAGAAAGACTAGAGGAAGCTGCCCTTCTGTCTCTGACTATCACCGTTTCATATGTTTCATATGTGTGCCCACTGTTGGAGTGTTCTTTGTGTAGGCTTCTTAAAAAGGCAACAGTGCATTTAGAAATTAAGTCACACCAATAAAGCTTTAAGTAAGAGGAAAAAATTAGTCATTAGACGGCAGAAGCATTTTAGAGCCAAGTCAGGTACTGATTCTTACATCTCATCATCGCTGAAATTCCTGCTTTTCAGGTTCATTGTCCCCATCTCCATTGTGATCTGCAATGACATCATGGCCTACCTGTTTGGGTTCTTCTTTGGGAGGACTCCACTCATCAAGGTAAATTAGACTTGGCTCTGCATTTTGATTTCTTGCTGATGAAATTTAAGGTATGAGAAATTGGGAAATTCTTTCTAGTGGTTGATCTCACGGTGACTCTGTCCCTCATTTATATACAGTCTATAGATGAGACCTGCAGAAGCTGTTGTAGAAAACATACGTAAAGAGATGCCTTTGAGTCTCCCTTCAGTTTGTTAAAGAGTTGCTTTCACGGTGAAACGGAGAATGAGCTCAAAACTAATAAATGTTCAGCATCAGTGGTGATGCGTGTGTTTTATCATCCTCAGCGTGCCAACTTCAGTGTCAAAACAGGCGGTTAAAATTTGCCTCACAGGACATCCGCATGGAGGTCCAAGTAAATATATAAGTATTTGATTGCCTGTTGAAGTCATCATTACCACTTGTAAAGAAATGAGCTATCTATGATTCAGTGGTACGTTTGCTTTAATAGTTAAAGAGAAAAGATGAAGAAAAAAAGCATTCTCTAACAAATTGTTGTGTGTTTTGAGGGATTTGAGCCTCTTGGAGGACACGGTGTAGTACTTGGTGGAGTAGCTGTTATGGGCAGGCGTGGCTAAGTTCTCATAGCCAGTCTCCAGGTTCGTGCACATCACAGCAGAGATTTTCAGCCTCTGCTCTCTGCAGAACTTCTCAGAGTCTGTAAGGTTTCTAGTTTGTGCTCTCTGTGGGTCCAGAGGCTGGCTGCACCAATCCATGGCCTTCATGTGCTGCTTCTTGGGCCACGCCATCTTTTTCCTCAATGTGATGCAGCTGTCTCGTACTTTAGGTAGGAAAAAAGAAGAAGCATGGAACCACGCCATAGTCAGCATTGTTTTCCCTCGAACCGTGGGCAGAGGAATAATGCCAGACGATTCAGTTTGGTGTCATCTGACCACATCCTGCCTGCTCTCGTCTGAGTCATGCAGGTGTTAAACCTGAACTAGGGCTGAACATGGATCTTCTTGAGCGTGGGTATTTTGCAAGCACCTGACTTTTGGGAAACACGGTGGTGCAGTAATTAGCACTGTTGCCTCACAGGAAGAAGGTCCTCAGTTCAATTCCACCACCTGGTAGGGCAGGGGTCTCCAACTCCAGGCCTCGAGGGCCGGCGTCCTGCAGGACACTGGCCCTCGAGGCCTGGAGTTGGAGACCCCTGTGGTAGGGGGTTTGCATGTTCTGTGTCCTGTGTGGAGTTTGCATGTTCTTTCCATGTTTGCGTGGGTTCTTTCCAGGTACTCCTGCTTCCTCCCACAGTCCAAAGACATGCAGTTAGTGGGGTTAGGTCAATTAATGATGCTAAATTGCACATAGGTGTGAGTGCGAATAGCTGTCTGTCGAAGGGCTAACACATAGAGACAGACAACCATTCGACAGGTGACCTGTCCAGGGTGTACTCTGCCTCTCACCCTACGGTAGCTGGGAAAGGATAAGCGGAAGAGAAGGGATGGATGAAGTGGAATTTCAAGCCATAACAGCTTAAGGGGGTCAAGTATTTATTTATTTCCCAAACTGTAACTGCAGCTCTTTCAGGCAATATTGCGATCAGACAAACTGATTAAGATCTTGAACTGTTAAAGCACTGAAATATTCATACACAGGTGTTGAACTGTAGATTTAATGGATGTCGAACCAGCTGCTGCTCTACAGACTAGAGCATCTTCGGCAGGTCGGAGCTGAGGGCAGAAAAATCACGAGCAGTTTGTGGTGAGGCTGAGTGAAAAGCACACATCATGTTGATCTGAAAGACGCCTTCTGTTTGTGTTTCTAACGCCCTGCAGCTCTCACCCAAGAAGACCTGGGAGGGTTTCATTGGAGGCTTTTTCGCCACTGTCGTCTTTGCCTTCATTGTGAGTACGCTTCATCTTTTTCTAAAATTTGCTTTGACTCACCTGGTCTGCATTTCCTGCTGTGCAGAGCTGTTTATAGTAGCAGACAAAGCCCAAATATGAGGAAAAGTAGACGCGGGCTTTATTCTGCGTTGCTACTGTAGATAAGAAGCAGCTGTTGCCAATTTGTATTTTACTGTTAGGGTTGTGATTGTTGGCAGTTTCCCATCACTCTTACAACTGCCGGGACATTTTTATAACAGTCACGTGATTCTTAGTCACAGAAAAAAATGTGAAATATGCTTGTTGTTGTTGGAGTTTGGATTGGAGTCAGTCAGTCAGTCAGTCAGTCAGTCAGGACCAAAACAACCATTTTTCAGCCTCATTTTTTAATCACATTTGTGCTTCATGTTCGTTTGCGTCTGCCAGGTGGTAATATCAGAAGCTAATGTTTCCTGTGTGCTTTGTTTTCCCTCAGCTGGCCTACCTCCTCTCTCAGTTCCAGTACTTTGTGTGTCCCGTGGGCTTCAACAGTGAGTCAAACAGCTTCACAGTTGAATGTGAGCCTTCTGACATCTTTGTGATGCAGGAGTACACACTTCCCACTGTGCTACAAAACGCACTGAGATGGGTAAGACTCTGTTCTTGTCTTTCTTTAGCAGTCATCATTAGAGTTCATTCTAAAGTCTCTTAAAAATGTAAATGTAAAAGTTTAAAGGACACATGCAGTACTCCTCCTGAAATCATCAGAAATGTTTTGCAGGTGCTGCATTACTGAGGTTATTTCTTCATTGCAGATATCTGATAAGATGTCATTAAAAGTGATGTATCATGGTCCGGCTCCAGAGTTTAAGTCTTGGACTACAGATTAGATTAAAATGGCTTTGATTTAATAACTTTTCAATATTTCTTTCATCTCTTCTTGCCTCTCTTTCAGAAAACTGTCAACCTGTATCCCTTCGCGATCCACAGCATCTTCCTCTCATCTTTTGGATCTCTCATCGGGCCATTTGGCGGCTTCTTTGCCAGTGGCTTCAAGCGAGCGTTCAAAATCAAAGTAAAGAGCATCTTCGTTTCTTCTCTGTGCGTTCACTCCTGTTTATCGTTCCAAATTTTATGGAATTTGATCTAGATGTGGATCACGGGCAGAGGAGGAATGTGGCTGCTTCATGGCGGGTCAAACCTCACAAGGAATACATCTAGATCCCTTTTTTTTTAAACTTCTGATAGGACGGACTGAGTGGATGTGCTCTCTGAGGGCCTGTGTAGTTCATCTACTTTCCTCTCTTGTTAATCCAGGATACTCTAGTGCTTTTGTTTCACACTTTCTGCTCGGTGCAGTTTTATGTTCAATCTGTTCTTTAGGTGAGTGAGTGGTAGTAGTTAGCAGGGGCATGTAGCTGACTGGAGCTCCAGCTCATAAACTCACTGTCACAGATTAGTATCACAGAGAGCGACAGTTGAAATGTTGCAGAAACTGGTCGGACCACTTCAGCTGTGTTTACTCGCTGAGATTGTATTTAAAGTGGCAGGCAGCTCAGCATTGTTTGCTTAGTCACTAATGCATTCATTATTGCAGGCTGTCAAAGTAAACTGTGGCCACCGGTGGTTTGTGCTTTTTGTTGTGCGCTCCTGGTGGCCTGTGTAGCACATCTCCACCTAGTGACACCTAATGGTGTTTGACAAGCAATCTTTGAAAAACAGCATTTATCCCATACGCTGTAGTTATCTTATTATGGATGAAAGCCAGGAGGTTTCAAAGAGATGTGAAGTATCAGGCCAGCTTGGATGCTATAGCATGCTGTGTCTCCTCTGCTTCAGGACTTTGCCAATACCATCCCTGGCCATGGCGGCATCATGGACCGCTTCGACTGCCAGTACCTGATGGCCACCTTCACACACGTCTATATCGCCAGCTTCGTCAGGTAAGAAGCGCTGGCAATGTTAATGAGTTCTCATAAAGGAACTTTGTACTGCTGTGGGATTTCTGTCCTTTGAACATTTAGAGGTGTTTCAATTGTGTGTAATTTTAATTGATTTTATTGTGAAAGCAGTTCACAAACCCCTCAGCCACACTAACCTGTTCACTGTGGAATATTTTAACATTTATCCAGTGGAAAAAAGTTAGCCTTCATCCTCCAGCTTCACTGTGTTTATGCTAACATAGCTGTGTAGCTAGCCACCACGTAGCACATCATTATATAGCAGCTAGCCCAACTTCAGTAACCCTACAAACGTCACTGCTGTTTAGTTTCTGTCTTCATTTCTGTCTGAAGTGATAGCAGAGCTGTACGTTTGTTCAGGAATCCCTCAGTCTGAACATGGTAGATTATGTTTAGGTGGAAACTAGCGAGCTAACTTCCTGCTAACTTCTAACTCTGTTAAACTTCATAAGTCCTGTTTTCATGGATGCTAAACTTCATAGTTACACCTGGTAGAGCAGCCACACTCATCATTTTATTACAGGTGAAAGAGT
>VOQK01037516.1:30887-49233 GCA_015052645.1 Benitochromis conjunctus
AAATTTTATACACAACTTTCACGTTACAAGTACACTTTCAACACAGTATCACACCCCTTTTTTTTTTATTTTAGCAATTACGCCAAAAAGTAAAACAAGTAACCAAAGTTTTCACAACTCAAGTTGCAATAACTCATTTAATTATATTTATCTGAGACATTATGAAATAAACAGTTAAATTCTCGCAGAGAATTATTATCTCATGCAGACAGCACATAACAGTAAAATCATACTTTAAGAAAACAACGAGTTAGCTTCTTGTAAAACTACACAGTAGTAAGCCAGTACAGACTAAGAGAAAAAGGCAAACTGACTTCATGGTGTAATTTGACTTCTTACAATTATTTGAATGAAATGCTCACGATTTTTTACAGACTTGCACTAGTTCAATATACATGATGTGATTCCAGTTCACATCTCAATGCTTTCATTTTACATGATGACCTATTGGGAAAAACAAAAACGCATATCCTAATAAGACTGTTAAGGTCAGTTTGCAAACTGCTTACAAAGTTAATGTGATCAAAAGGGCTCAGCTACTGAATCCGGACAATCCTATAAAAACAAAGTACATAATACCAAGAAAGATCACGTACAACGTATCGTTGATGTTATTTACAATGTTTTCTAAAAATGTCACCTAGAATTGCAACCATGAAAACAGCCTAATGTCATTAAGTGCTCCGCATTAGACGCTAAAGCCATTAAGAGTCACTTATAAAGCAGAGGCAGTATACAAAGCAGGAGATCTCCTCTACTGAGACCCTTAAAATCGGAAAGAACAGCAATCAACTCAAGCTAATTTGCATTAAAAATGTACTCAAGTCATTTATACAAAAACATTAATGGCACTGAATGAAGTCAACATCACCATGATTGAGTAATGAAAAAAAAAAAAAAGGTACTGCAATCCTACAATCACTGCTTCAGGAACAATCAGACTACAGGTGGAATGTTAACGAAATAACACACGTTTCCTAATCGGCTCACCGCCGGAAGACTACTCTACAGGCAGAGGCGAGCGCAGACATTCAAATTGCACAACTACAGCTGACCTCACTCACAGAAAATCTGTCAAAGTTCAAATCTGATTCAGACATTTACGTTCGTGTGATGCGACAGTACGTTCATCTACTTCTAAAAGAAAACAAAAACGGAGCTGCCTGTACTTAACGTACGGACTTGTCTTTAAAAAGTAAACCCGTCATGTCGCTCAAATATGTGCAAAATGGAAAAAAGTAAAATTACTTTCAAATAAAAAGTGTCAGTTCTACTTCATTGTAAAGATAGTGCTTACAAAACGTCGTGAAGACGAAACAAGGACAACAAACTGCAAAATGAGCCACGGCACGCTTTGGTACGGTCGCTAACGATTCGCTGATCAACCGGTGAAGCTGATCGCCTTTAAATAAAAAAAAAAACAAATAGAAAAAACATAAGATTAATAAATAAGTCACACAAATACAAAAAAACCCCAAACATTTAAGAACCACGTGTTTTACATCTTACACCTAAAGTGCCTGTTCTTTTATCTTTATCGGTTCCAGAGAAAACATTGCATTTTTAAAAGCATTGCCTATAAATAACAAAATGGACAAAACAGAAAAGAAATCAGGAATAAATTAAAAACAGTACGGTCCGAACTGAAGCTCAGAGAGAATCCCTTTGCTCTGCTCGTCAGAGAGACTGTAGAGGCGACGGCACTCCGGCGATGACGCTCGGGCACAGTTTGGGAAGATCAACTCCCTGAAGGCTGAGACTGGTTGGCGCCCCTCCGCGTTTGGCTCTCCTCTGTGCTCTGATTTGATGCGGTGGCGGCAGCGCCGGACGGGGCGGAGACGGCCGGGGCCATGGAGGAGGAGCTGACCCCGTTGGAGGTGCTGACGGAGCTGTGCTGAATGGCCTCGCTCTGGGGGCTGCTCGGGACGGACATCTCCTCGCAGCTCTCATCTTTGTCGGTAACTGCAACGATGTCAGAAAAAAAAAATGATGGTTTGAGGAGCAGCCGTTTTATTTCACCGGATACTCTCCAGAAGGCTTGGGCTAGCTGTGTCACACAGGCCTAATCAGATGTAAAACAGCTATTTGCATGTAGTGTATGGAAACTGTTTCATTAATCCCCATAATGCTACTTCTGCACCCCTTCCTTTAATTAAAGCTCCAATGTCAATTTAAACCCACATCATAAGGGTACATTACATTCTGGGGCATGTGGCTGTGTTTCCCATCCCTAACTGCATTCTCATTTGTTTTTTGTTACCTTGCCAACTACTGCAGCGACAGATGATTACAGCACCTGATTTTAATGATGCTCACACTGGAGAGTAGGCAAGACTTGGAGTCGAAATGCCACCAGCTGTTAGGCAGTTGCATTGAATTAATTGGATCCTGATGGAAAAAAAAAAAAAGACTCCACTCTCATGCTCTGTTTCATAAAGGAATAAGGAGCACAATGATAATTAATATTGCTAATGATATGAAGTCACTTGTGATGGCACTTTGTAATTAATGGCTGGGTTTCGTACTCGGGAACGTAAAATAGAAATTCCGTAGGAGGAAGATGCAATTAAAGAGCGATACAAATGTCTTCACATTAGAGGTTTCATCTGCCTTCTTGGCTGGACTTTGACCGTGTGATTTAGTGCGAGCGAATGTCAAAGAGCCATAAACTCCCTCGCTGCTTTACTGCGCAGAAGGTCAGCCTTGGAATAAATCAGCTCGGTGGTTTTTGTTTCATGTTCAAGTGAGCATTATTGCTCCTAACAACGGCAAGTGCCGGCTGCCCGATATTTCATAATGCTCTAAAATTCTGGTTCCCTGGACCGACAGGAGCTTCTTTCCGCTCTCTTGGTTCCTGAAGTGGGGTTCACTGTAGACAGATGGACAGCTTGGTGTGCCAAGTGAAAGCATGGCCTGGCTTGTTTGTGGGGCAGTCTGGGTAATTTCCTCCCACCTGCCATGTCTATGCTTGGGCAGGAAGATGAAGGGTATTACAGGTTCTGGAGAGCCAGTGCGGCCTTATGGGGTATGTAACACTGAGAAAACAGAGCGCCCGATGAGCGCTTTACATGACTCACTCACAATTAAATAACGTGCTTTACTAATTAGCAAAATAGTTTATTTCAGTGATTCGCAACTGGGGTGCTCAAGCCCCAGGGAGTAATTCTGTTGGTATCGGGGAATAAATGGAGGACTGTGGAGTAATCTGAAATAAACACAAATTAGAGAAAATTAGCTCTTTGTTAATGCTGCAGTTTTAAGTGTGAGAATACCAGTTAGCAAGTGAGGAGAGATGTTCGCCATTAGTCGTGGATGAATGGACCGAAATATCTCAGCAGCACTTAGTAAACAGTTCAGTTTTATTACAAAAGCAGCTGCGAGAGAGAGCTAAAACCATCATAGGTTAAAGTTAGTAAATGTGACTGTTAAACACATGAAAAGGAAACAAAAAAAAAAACAAAAATAAAATTTCTTCTTCACTTCAGGTTAGTTTACTTCTGTTTGTGTGTTTTACCTCATCCATTTGGTTAAAACTACACCAGGAGGAAATGAAGTAACGGCCCTCAGTCAGTCAAATATCAAAGAACATCATAGATATAAATGAACATATCACAATGTGATATATAGAGACCAACCACTTTATTAGGTACAACTTGGTAGCATAGCGTTGGACCCTGATTTGTCTTCAGCGCTCCCTTGATGATTAAAGGCATATATGCTTGTGGTCGCTGTACTGATCACATACAGTAATCAGTACAGCGACCTCACTTTCAAACAGCAGGTCATTTTCAAGAAACCAGTTTGACATGATCTGAGCTTTGAGACATGGTGCACTATCATGTTAGGAGCAGTCATCAGAAGATGTGTACACTCTAATCAGAAAGAGACAGACATAATCAGCGACCATGCTTGGGTAGGTTGTAGTGTTTAAACCATCCTGGTGCTAAGGGGCCCAGTGTGCCAAGAAAATATCCCTTACACCATTACACCACCACCAACCTAAACCTTTGATACAAGGGTAGCATGGATCTATACTGTCATCTTGTCTTCGCCATGTTCTCACCCTACCATCTGAATGTATAAATGAATGGCGACTCAGACCAGGCAACATTTTTCCAATCTTCTATTTTTCAGTTTTGCTGAGCTGACAGGAGTGGCACCCAGTATGGTCTTCTGCTTCAAGGTTCAAAGTCCTCAGAGATGCACTTCTGCATACCTTAGTTATAAGATATGCAGAAGAGCTTGAGGATCAACAAAGGATGTTTGCCAGAGAACTGTTGCTCACTTTTATTCTTTCAGACCACTCTATGTTAACCCCAGATTTAGTTGTGTGTGAAAATCCCAGTAAAATCGGCAGTTTCTAAAGTACTCAAACCAGCCTGTCTTGCACCAGCAAAGTAAATCTCCTTTCTTCCCCATACTCAGTTTGAAATTCAGCAGGTCATCTTGACCATGTCTACAAGCACTAACTTGCTGCTGTGTGATTGGCTGCAGAGACAGTTGCACTAACGAGCAATTCAACAGGTGTACTAATAGAGTGACTGAGTGTATTTTTGTGTATTTTTGTGCTTTGTCCCATCACTAATGAAAATATAGTTCAAATGAACACAAGGGTGTTACTTTTTTAAGGTGGACATCAAAAACTACTGGGACTCTCTGTATTCTGTCATTCAATCAGAGGTCCCCTCACTTCCTTTCACTCTCATAATAGTGGGCATTCCTTCTAGGGTTTTTGAAATTCAAACACACCTGTTAGCCAAATTAACGAATTATAGTATTAGAATAAAGTTCTATTTTTCCAAAAAGTGTAACAAAATGTTACAAAAGTGTTTCACAAGCGTGTTTGCTGACTCGCGTGACAAAGATGACCCACTTTACTGTGGATTCTGCTAAAAAAAGTCTGCACCAAATGAGACTTGGCTATGACACCCCACTCTAGCCTGGAAACCATCAGTCCCATAATGCACATGACATGCGTCTGTGGGATGGTTAGCAATAAGAGATGCATAATGAACAGTGGAGCTTGGTGGACACCCCACAATGAGAATGGTCTGCAGCACTGTCAGGCTTGCTGCTTTAATAGACTCATTTCAGTGGCAATCATTGTCAATACAAGTCAGCAGAGCTGTTCAGAGCAGTGGAGAAGCGACTTGGAGCCCATTTGCTCTGGCTGCATGCTGGCTCATCTGTGAAGGAAGGTGAGTTATGACCAAAAAATCAGACTGACAGAGCCCCGGTGTGGGGAAACAAAGAAAAATAGGTGATATATTTCTAAATGAGACTTTGTGATGATGCTGTACAGTCCAGGCTGACAACAGCAATTTGAATAAATAGGCTACAAATGGCACACTCTTCTCGCTTAGTCAAATATCCACTAAAACGATTATTGTAAGCTAAAGATGTTCAAACAACAAATAAATGAATGCTTACATAAAAAGCATCCTTATCATCCTTTATAATTCAGTTCCTGGCACCTTTTTTTCTTTCCTGAACATCCGTCCAGACGCACTCAGCAGACATTTAACTTCATCTAACAAATGTTTATGTAGGTATCAAATGAGGAGGAACTGCGAATACCACCTGTGGCCTCTTCACAGGAATGGGACAACACCGCCAGTGAGAATTTGTCTCATACACCAGCACCCATAAATATCCAAACTTTTGCAAAGTTTGTCAAAAACTAAGAGAAGAAAGGAAGCCAATATGTCAACAGCTCGTTTTTGTTTGGCCACACGTCCTTCTAGTGGTTAGCCGGAGCTCATTTTTAGACACGTTTCGCCGGAAGCCTCGGGCTGAGAATAATGGAGCATTACTCACTGTGATAGCCAGATTTCTTCTGCATGACGGTTACAGGGCAATCTTTATGAGCCAGAAGAAGCTGCTTCAGCCGAGCCACTTCGTTTCTCAGGTCGGTGACTTCAGTCTTGAGGAGTGAGGAGACACACAACAGCGATCAGTAAAACGGCCACCGGAGCAAACAGCATGCAAACGACAGGTGCACACAGTTCAAATCCTGCAAATTGCTTTATCAAACTAGATAAAAGGTTAGCTGGTAATTCTGTAAATGAATTATATAAACAAAGGTTTTTAATCAATTTAGATTAATTTTTTGGGGGGGGGAGTTCATTCCTGTTGTAAGCAATGAGCTAAATTGGGTAAATGTGAGAGTTCCAGGTTTAGCAAGACTCCACAATATGCACAATATGAACCCCGAAATCTGCATATATACACTATAATAAATTCACATATGCATGAAGACACACAAAAGCAGCCTGAATGTGGCTGTGTGCCCCTCTCTATATAAAAAACTCTATCGCTAATGAATTATTACTGAAAATGCAGAGTTGCATTTTAAAGACCTCCTCCGTACAGTAGGCCCACGTGACCAGTCAAACTTCTAAAAACTCAGATGGGAACCGGTGAACACAGGGGGAAGGTAACAATACAACAAATGAATTCAGAAAAAAAGTATGCACTTTTTCATTTATGTATTGCCTGCACAATAATTATGAGCCTTCACTGGCTAGCGACCAGCGCATTTGTCAGAGGTGAGCTGTTCGGATTGTCAGTGCAACTTTGTAGATGTTGCTGAGATTTACGCTCTCGTGTCGTTACAGCTCCCGAGGGAGCTGAGGATTTCTGCATGTCGTAAAAAGAGAGCCACATTACGCTGAAGGTGACTTTAACTGGATTTAGAGCGGCCAGGGGCCCAAGGAACACCCAATGGCAGATTTAAGCTCGAGCGCTTCTCCTTTAAAGGACTATGGGTGGCTTAATCTATTAGTCTAAAAGCAGCCAATTTATTTGATTCCATCTGTTTAGTCTAGCTGGTTTTGGCAGGGTTGAGCTATTGTAAGACAGATTTAAACACAGCTGGAAGGAGCGTATGTATCACATCCAGCCAACACTGTATTCAGTGTGCTTCCACCATGACTGCTTTCATTTACAGGCAATAGAAAACAGGCACTATTTTCAAACGCGCCTTCTAGTTCACGGCAGAGACAAACATGTGCCGAAAATTCCAGCTCCGGTAACGTCAAAGTGCGTCATTTTATGACACCGGGTTTTAAAGGGTTACTAAAATGGACTTTTGAGAGTGAAAAACTTATCTGGAACTTTGTGATTTAATCGAAATCGAGCAAATGGGCCTTTGGTGATGCTGGAAGCTCTGTGAGCTGCCTGGTCTGACACCTCATTAAAAAGCCAGTTAAGGATGATGTTAAAATAATTGTGCATCATTAGAGGCAGTTTTGCTGATCAGCTGGGCCATGTCAGCATGGGTTTAAAAAAAATAAAAAATAAAAAATAAATAATGGCACCGCTGATTAATGCCCTCGCACGAAGCGTCCTTTCTTCTCAGCCACATGTTGTTCCGTTTTTTTTGGCAGTTAACAGACAAAACTCTTTGATTTCATAACCTTGTTCACTCACCTATCCTTTCCTTTTCATCTGCCTTTATTTAAATAAAATCCTAAGTAGCGCTGCCTGACAAGTGCTGATAACTTCTTTTTGAACCAAACGATATTAACAACGTGAACCCGTTTATTTTCCGCTGCTGTGTATTCCCTCCTCCACCCTGCACATCTTACTCTGCTTTCATAGAAAAATAAGACAGTGAGCAAATAAACACCACATCTCATTTAATTGTCTGGAACACCGATGTGCCGCACCCCCGGCTCACACTTATCAACAGAGACAGCAGATACATGAACTGTTTCGAACTTGTCAGCATCAGATCCTAATTGCTTCCTGCGAAATGAAGGTTCAAAAAGACACCTTTCCCTAGGAGATTTTTGAGGCCATTCAGTAAACTGCTGAGACAGAAGCGAAGACACGCTTGTGTGCGGCTGACATCTGGAGGATACATCTTTATTGACAGGGACATATCGATGTAAAGGGCTCACACACCGCTGCTGTCACACGGCAGCTCTTCTTAATCGGCTTTAATGACTTCATCACCGCAGAAGGGAAAAGTCTGTGTACGGACGCATACGCTAACATCATACAATGACAAACAGACACCACAGAGTATGAACACTTACATACACAAAATGACACACTAATAGATCTGGGCGCATAACAAACAGAGATACACGCAGCAGCTGAAAGAAATATGTATAAAGCACCTGTAGGCGTGCGTTCATGGAGGAGAGGTCCTCAGCTTTCTTCTCGAGAGACTGCACCCACACCTTCCTCTTCTGCCTACAGCGAGAAGCTGCTGCCCTGTTACGCTCCAGGAATTTGCGCCGCTTCTCGTCAGGGTCTTCGCTCGTTGTTCTGCGCCGCCGACCCCCTGTGCTTGGTGGGTTTGGTACAGGGGGCACCGGGGAAGCCTGTACAACAAAAACAACAATACTGATAATGGAAAGAAAAAACTCACATTATCACACTTGGTTTTTAACAAAAATGTATCAAGCATGCAATCTAGTTACAGGTCAATTTGTGTTTTAATACAGGCGCAAAATATTCTCAGAGATGGCTGAAACATACTACTGATGCATCTACTGTAGGTCTGGGGTATTATTGAAAATGGTCCTAACACAAGAACCACCCTTGTCCTGCTACTGAGTGACCACTCTACCATCACTCGTTGCCATTAAACACAACAGAAAAGGGCGATTTTCATTTTTTATAAATCGCAAATGCTGTGACAGAAATTTGCTGTGGAAAAGAAGGTAAAGTAGGTTAACAGCTAATGCTAGTCAGCAACGTGTATCCATGGCAGAGACATCAACTGACTAGTAGTAAGTAATAAATACAGGTCAGCTGACATGCTATTTGGTGACTTAAAAGGTCATTTTTTTCCCTTTTGACACAAAACATGAATAAATTCCCCTAACATTTAAAGGAGATAATTGTTGCTGTTTAAAAAAAAAATATTTTTTTAAATTGTCACAAGTCGGGGATTATTCGTTTATATTCTGCCCAACTCTGTTTGAAACAGCTGATTGCTGTGTCTGGTGGACACACAACACAACATTAGACTTTTAAAATCTTTATTTAGCAGTAATTAGAAATGTCAATACAAACAGCTAATATTTGCATTGACATTTATGATGTATAATTATATTGATATTTATATCTGCAAATGAATTACTTAAATTAATTTCGAAGACTTCCATACTTGGTGTTTATACAGGTAATCACACACAATATTCAGATTTATCCTCACCTTTTACTCTCACCCTCACTGTACCTATTACCTGTATAAATTTCCGCAACATTTTAAAACCAAAGACATGGCATCTGTGATAAAATATTTTAATAACCAACAAAAATGGATGATCTCTTTGCATTAGTCTACATTCAAATATAGCTGAAGATTTAAGACACACGAGAGAATTTTCTTTTATGAAACAGTAATAAAACAATAAACAGCGACGATATAAACACTTACAGGTGTCTCTGTGGTGGAGGTGGCTGGCTGCTGCAGAGAATGTGGAGAGGGTGCCTCAGTTGTCGGCAGGTGAGGACCTGGAGTTAGGACCGCGGTCGGGGCTGGAGTTGGGGTTGGAGTCGGGACAGGAGAAGCAGGGGTAGCAGTGTGTGTTACAGCGCTGCTTTGGATTTCACCACCATCTCCATTGGTTACCTGAGGAAGCTGCTGGCTTATTGTGGCTTTCAATTTCTGGAAACAGAATTTGGAAGGGAAAAACAGATTCAGGTCTACAGACAGTTTCTTTGATTTCATGGCTTGGACATGAGCTGTGACACATTTCAAAGATAACTTCACGAAACAGGACCGGATCATGAAAAAAGATCAGGATACTTTCTAATAAAAGTGCAAAAAAAAAAAATCAAGGTGATTAAACACCAGTTCTAGTCACACTGCATTAAGCTAATGCAACACATTACAACTTTAAAATGTTATTTATCTTGAAAACAGCCACATTTGAAGTAGCGGAATACATTAAACCCATTAATGAGGACTGTGTCAGATTGCAGCACAAACCTCAACTCGCTAAACATGTGGTCAGGAAACATTTGGGCTTCGTGTCAATTTGAGGATATGAAGTAGCTACAATATTTCTATTGCTTGCTGTATAGGTAGCTAGCACATAAGCCAAGTTACACAGCAGTATGAATGAACTTACTGAACCATGACAGGAGTGATTTCACGTTGGACCCATACATTGAGTATATGTACAAACTGTATGTGAGGGTGCTGGGAAGCATCTCCCTCAATAAGGTGAAGTACACACCCGCATTGTCCAACAGGAAGTTTTGATTTTGTTATGCTCTTGTTTTTAAGTCCACTAACCACTCTCTCTCTTTTGAGGTCAACTTCCTGAAGGCCTGATTCATGGAGTGCACACATGATTATGGCCTAATGATGTTCACCTGAAAGGAGTTCTCTAATTATCCACTGTTAGTGGGGTAAACCATCAGATGAGAGCTGAGGGTGGGAGCTGAAACTTTAGTTTGACTTGATTTAGTTAGTTCGTATATTATCTAAGTGGGGATTTGTTTGAGGTGTGTTAATAAACTGCAGTATTTCACTGTATATGTTTATTGGTAGCTGGCCTGTGTCAGGGGAAATTTTTTTAATCATACTGGTGGTGGTATGACCGGCGCTTATTTAAGGAGGGGTTTTTGGGGGCTGGGTTGTTCATCTTTAGATGTGTAGCTGGTGAGAGTGTTAAACCTCTGTACTTGTAAAAGAAATAATAATCAGAGCTCTGAAAAATGACTGGAGGCTGGTGTGGTTGTTTTTTCCTATCTGGTCCCCTTCACATTACCTTGCGACCATTACATTTTGGTATCAGAAGTGGGATGTGGCACTTCGTGAGTGGAGGTGGACCATATTAATAGCTGCAACATGGGTCTGAAGTCGCAAGCTAAAGCTCAGAAGGTGGAGGTGGCAGAGGACTGCCTGGAGGAGGGAGCTGTAGGAGGAGTGCCCCTGATCTTGAAGCCTAAGGAGGAGCAGCTGCATCCCGAGACTACAGATTGGGATTCTATTCTGGGGTTGCAACAACAGTGTTTATGCTTCCAGCGGGACATGAGTGACAGGTGGGAGAAAAAA
The DNA here is from genome assembly GCA_015052645.1 of Benitochromis conjunctus. Classification (NCBI taxonomy): domain Eukaryota; kingdom Metazoa; phylum Chordata; class Actinopteri; order Cichliformes; family Cichlidae; genus Benitochromis; species Benitochromis conjunctus. The sequence continues at coordinate 41,914 of VOQK01037516.1, forward strand.
ATCAATAAAGCAAGATAAAAGATGGCGCCAGATGCAGATCCAAATGAATAATCTTCAAGATGATTTGGAGCAGAAACAAAGTGCAGTGGGCCAGCCCCAGGAGCCTTCACCGCCCCGGCAGCAATTGAGAGAGGAAATGGTAATCCTGCCCAGTGTTCCGGGAGACTGTCAAGGTCGGAGCTGGAGGAAAGCAGTGATACCAAAGCTGGAGGTAGGCGATGACATTCAGCAGTACTTGATAACCTTTGACAGGCTGGCGGTGGCGTATCAGTTGCCTGAAGTTGAGTGGAAACACCACGTCTCTGTGGCTTTTAAACGCCAAAACACGCTCAAAAATTGGTCCACCCAAGGATCGGGTCCCCCGACACAAACAGAGTAATATAGTGTACGTTGTTAAGTGCCAGGAGGATTGCCAGGATTTATACATCGGGGGAACCAAACAACCTCTGGCGAAGCGGATGGCACAACACAGAAGAGCTACCTCGTCAGGCCAGGACTCCGCAGTCTATTCACGCCTACAGGCCAGTGGACACTCTTTCAATGATGAGGATGTACACATCCTGGACAGGGAGGAACACGGGTTTGAGCGGGGAGTCAAGGCGGCCATTTACGTGAAAAGGGAAATACCATCTCTGAATCGAGGAGGGGGTCTAAGGGGTACATCTTTCACCATCTTACAATGCTGTGATTCCAGCCATTCCCCAACTCTCTGTGAATGGTACTCATGGCCATTGATCAATGGCCTTTGATCAGCTGAGACTGAAGAAGTCACTTGGATGAGTGACAAAACATTTCTCCCATTGAAAACGCTCTGTCCAGATCAACAGAATCAACCTTTTGGGGCAGTGAAAGTCATTACAGTCAGGGGAAAGTTAAAGGTGTGCAACATGGCCTATGGAAGCAAACCCATTGAAGTATGAAAGCCTGATATTACATGGTAAACCTGGCCAGTAGTGGCGAGTGAAAGGGTTAAATCTTCCACACACCGGATTGTGGGTCTGAGAGGTAATGCATGGCTGATGAGTGCTGGGCTAATGGGCAGCTCTGTTAGCTGGAAATCAAATGACTGCCTCTGCATTTTAAGTCCCTCTGTCACCTCCATTGACTGACTAAAGATATTCAGATCAGCTATGTCGTCGGGGAAGGGGTGGGGGGTGAAGGAAAGAAGGGGAGGGGATCTTAAAAAAACCTGAAGACCTAATGCAATTATTAGAAACTTGAACCGCAAATGACAACTCATCTGGCGCTAGCTGTGTAATTAATTGTCTGCTAGCAGAATTGCGGGGGCTTTGTAGGGTCAGGTAAAGAGAGAAAAGAGAAAGAGAGCCATCCGGGTGTTTGGAAGAAGGCAAAATGACAGGTAAGGAGAGACATAAGGAAAATGATGAGGTAAGATGAGGCAACAGCTTAAAAATCATTGTTGGAATACAAGAGACAAAAGGGGTTTGGACACATTGTAACAGCTTCTATTGTGAGCGATAGAGGAAGAAAGAATGCTGGGAGGACATGATGAGAAGAAAAGGTATGCGACTGAGTGGAAGGAGAGGGGGAAAAGAGAAAAGGAGCAGGAATGAGAAAGCATGAGTGCAGACAGTGTGATGGATCCAGCGACCATGTTAAATTGGTCAGTATTGACCTTGCCAGAGCTTAACACTCTACCTTGTTTGTCCAGTTTTACTTAATTGACCGCAGATAACTAATTAAATTTCCTGGAACAACAGGACATTACTCTCCTTGTGTCTTTCCCCTTCTTGCCCACTTGCCATTCTCTGCCAGGCCTCTCAGTCATCCTGGCTTGTAACTATTCCGAAGAGAAAAGAGAGGTAATTTGAACAAGTAATAACATAAAACTTCCTTCCTTTTTTGTTGTGTGAAACACTGAACACAATGACAAATCACTGTGTCTGACTGGGATGGGTGAAGGTCAGAGATTTTCACATTTTAGTCGGCTCAATATTCCAACCTGTCTTCTTCTTCACTGCAGTGTCTCTTCTGTCAGATTCTGGCATTATATCCTTAAATATTCGCTGGTTAGCTCCCAGTGATTCTGTAAAGACACCCACATGCCATGGCAAGCCATAGCTTTAGTGGGGACAAGTGACCATTCAATGGCTGCTATATTTTTAATTTGAAAGGAAAAGCTTTCCACTTACAGGTGTGTCAATACTGTGTGATTTTAGCTATTTTTTAAAACCATTTTGCAAGCCACGGTGTGCACATTGGATTTAATAAACTTGGGTATGACAGTAGCGTTGTTCTTTGGCTGACTTTCCCTCTGTTAGCTTCCTTGCAACTTTAAGTGGTCATATTTTATGTATGTAGACTGCATGATGGCAAAACTTACTAATGGCTGCAAACAAATCTGCTGCCGCAACTGAGCAAGAATTTTCTTGTTTTGTTTTTTATTTATGTTTTTTTATGTTATACCATTAGCATTATTTTAACTTAAAATTATGCCAGAGGTGCATTCATGGTATGTTCGTATCAGCTGATCAGTGAATGTAGGTTGTTGCAGCCCTCATATCATGGGCCATTTGTCTCCAGCTGATCCACTGTCCTGGAGGTAAGACCAGAGATATCACCGTAATTCTTTCATGTTAGCTATCTCTCAACTCAAAGTCCTAAAGTTGTGCAGCTTTTGTACACTTAAATAGACTTTGTCTTAGAGGTCACAGTTGACCAGTGTTTGTCAGAGCTAATTTGCAGCAATGTGAAAATGTTTAAAACACTCACCCGCCAACCAATCCATCTTTATTGAAGATATTTTGATATGTCACAATGACAAAGGTACAGGCATAGCTATTAAAATGAATGATTTCTAAATTCCATATGTTATGTATTATTCGAGCTGTCTATGTTTACTGCAGCCGTACATTACAACAGTAAACAGTGGTAGTGTTTGGGCTTATCTTGCTTTAATTAGTCAATTTCTATTGTGAAAATGCCCTGCACCCATGTTTTTTTTAAACTATTTAACTCAGTAAATGCTTTGGAGTTTGGAAGACTAATATCTAAAGCAAGTTTTAGGGCACGAGTTGAACCACAATTTCTTCAACCAAACTAAGCTGCCCTTAATAGACCCGAACAGTTATAAAATGACTACCACTGAAAGACTAATAGTGCTTATTAGTAAATTTCTCACTTAAAAATAAATGAATCAGTATTTATATAGTATGAAAAGTGTGATTTTAATGTTCCATGAATTCATTTTTTTCATGGAGCGATACTAAATATGTCACATGATTAGCATGCCTTCTCACCATGCCAAGTCCATCACATCACATCACATCCCATCACATCACAAATCACTGTCTGTCTGCCTGCTTCATTCTCGTCTTCCCATGTCTGCACTTCATCTCTCTTGCCATCGCCGCCCTCCCTCTCTCATGCTGTGTGCCGGGGCTGTAATGTGCTCCTGTGGTTGTAGTAAGCAGGCCATAGTGTCTCTGAGGCCTTGTGCTACACCACCATTACTATCTGGCCTGCCTCCACTACAAATTGGATGAACAGGCACTGACACATTTTCAATATTATTACATTAAACCAAGTGGATTTTGATTGATAACCTAATATTGGCCTAATGCAAAACATCAATCACGGCAAGTATATTAATTATTTAATATTGTGGCGTAATTCAGAAATCGATGCTGCCGCTGCGCTGAATGCACAGAGTACAGAAGGAGGGAGGGAGAGACAGATAAGGAGAAAAGGAAAGCTCGGTCCCCGAAGACCTCCGCAGATTATATGATGTTTTGAAAAGAGAGATGAGGATGTAAAAGTGCGTGCGTGCGTGCGTGTGTGTGTGTGTGTGTGTCAGCTGTGGTTGTCTAATGGATAGAGCGATCCCTTCGGCACTGGTGTGGACCATGCTGGACAGCTTGTCCTTGATGAAGTCAGGACAACAGATGAAAGAGTGGGAGATTAAATGCATGTTAAGAGCTTAATAAAGGTTGAATCAAAAAAAAGGAAAAAAGAAAAACTGTAGCTATAAAAAGGAAGAGGGGAGACAGGGGGAGGAAAAAAAAAAAAAGCAAAGGGAAATGAGTGGAGGAGGAGGGATTGAGCGCTGCGTCTCCCCTGTGTTAGATTGTTTCTCACTAATTGCGCTTCATTAGTGGATTACACACACTGTCACCACGGTAACAAATGTCTTGCTGTCTAGTAGCCGGGCGCCCGTCATGTATAATGAATGTGGCGGGGTGTTTGTCAGAATGTAATGTAATTACAGCTAGATGAAGTTTGCCTTAAGTGGTTGACTTGTCTGCCTGTGGCTCAGTGACAGAGCACACAATAAACAAGCAAACAGCTTTTCTTTAGGACTTTATTATTTTTGTTTTTCTTTAGTTCTTGTAGTGATTTTTGTTTTAAGTTTTGTTAGGGTGTCCGGCGTTTTCTTCATTCCTTTATGCTTTTCAGGAAGGTTGATGGTGTTGAGACATGGATGGATGGGTGAATGGAGGTAGAGGGGGCTGCAGGGGTGGGATGGATTAGACAGTATGTAATTTTAGAGATGGTGTAGATTTACACTGTGATGCTGCTGGCTGCATTAGCAACTGAAGCCTGTCGATAAGCCTTTCTCCCTTTCAGCACACACACAGACACACATAAACACCGTAAAACGCCACAGCCTGGGTGGAGTTGTCAGTAATGGAGGCCAGAGTTGGACGAGGGGTGCTGAGATCGGAGGGACGGGGGCTGTTTGTGTTCTCTTGATCTTTTGATTTCCACTGCTGCAAATTTGAAATGTGCCAAAATTGCATCTATTATTTACTGCCAATTTGCTCTTTTTAAAAACAGACTGCTCCCCACTCCTCCGCTTCCTCGGCTCGCCGTTCTGCTGTTGCTACCCTGATAATCATACACACATTTTTTATTAATTCACAGATAATAAGCTCCCAGTTCTTTCTTTGTAGTTGGAAATTATTATTATGAATGCCAGCAGTGTGGCAACAATATTAGTTAACCTCTGTGTGGTGTAGATGCAAACACATGAAAATGCACACAGCATTTCAGTCTGAAAGGTTAACAATTAGTATAATTCCTCATTATGTGCTTTTTTTTGTTACCTCTTTTGATTAACCAAATGCCTTTTGATATCATCAGGATTTTTTTTCCCTCTTACAGCTATTCTCATCCTGCGTACGTTACAGCTGAAACAGAAAGAGGGTTTAGTGATTATGACAGTTGCCAACTGTGAAATGATTAGTTGAAAATAATTCGGCTTAACTACCACCACGGTGAGACATTTTAAGGTATCATCATAACCTCAGAAAACCACTGATGGCTTGCCTCCGCATTCATCGAGGAATGAAGAAAATAGATTGTTTATTAATAACAACGATTCGTAGCTGGAGTCTAATTCTGGCTACTTAGGATTGGCCACAGGTAGTGTTTCAGTGCAATGACTCAAACTGTGAAATTAAATCAGAAAGTCTCACTTGACAGAGTTTGTTGTGTGTGTGTGTGTGTGTGTTAAGTTGGTGTTTGTGTGTGTGTGTGTCTGCAAATCTGCTTTTATTAAATGACTTTTTGTGCCGGCACTTTATTTACAGTGGGGGAAATGTGTTGTTGTGTTGCAGGGACGCTGGGAACATCAAAGGCAGATTAGAACATCTGGTAAGTTCTATTCAAAACACACACACACACACATACACACTCACACACACTTGCACACTTTGATATCTGCATTCCTAATGAAACCTCTGCAATTGGAGCTGAATACCTGCAGCTAACAGGCAGGGAGAGAGAGAGAGGGGCAGAGAAAACAGGGATAGAGGGAGGATGGAGCCTCCCCGAGGGTCTGGTCCCGCTTTTATATTAGCATTTAATTCATCCCAAATTGTGCCCAAACACACACACAGGTAATCCACTGTGTCCTCTCTCATATTAGCTGCTGCTTTTGTGTGTGTGCGTGCGCACGTACCTATTCGTAAATGCCCAAATGAAAGCAAAAGTTTTTCTCCCCTTCCCCTTGTCTCTCTTGGTCCTTTTGTCAGCATGGTGCCTTTCCTCAGTCCTCTCCCAGCTATGAATCAGAGAACTGCTGGAAACACTCTCCTGGGACAGCCCTGAAAATTTAATAACCGACATTTTCAGGGTTTCTCTTGCTACTCGCTTTAATACGGGGTCAGAGTGCCGTGCAACAAAGTGAAAAGGTTTTTTCTTCTCTTTTTGGGTGGGAAGAAACGAAGGTTTGATGTGGCCCATATTCCAGGGGATGAATTATAGAGAGGGGTCAGTGAGGGTCCTGGCTCTCTGTGGATGTCATATGCCCTCCCTCCCTTGCCTCCCTGCATACTAAACTGCAGCTCCCAGCACCCTTACGCAAATGACCCTCGCCCCACCACACGCTACGCAAATGACCCTGAATATGCCACACAAATGAGTGACCCCCGAAATTCAAACACTTCTCAGTAGCTCTCCACTTCTGCAAACGTCTGAGCTCATAAAGTTAAAATCATCCTTCAGTACTGTCAAGCACAGCTGCAATTGCCACTTAACTCTGTTGTTAAGGATATTCGAAACTTTGATTTGAGTGACATTGGATTTAAAGTGGTGTGATTGCTCACCAATAGGGGAAAAAGGGAGATTAACTTTGAACGTGGCGTGGTTGTTGGTCTGAGTATTTCAGAAACTGCTGATCTGCTGGGGTTGTCTCACTCTAGGGTTTACAGAGAATGGTCTCAAAAAGAGAAAATATCCAGTGAGGGAGTAGTTCAGAGCGAAAATGACTTGTTAATACCAAAGGTCAAAGGAAAATGGCCAGATTGTTGGCAATTAAGGTACAATTAAGGTATGCAGAAGAGTATCTCTGAATGCACATGTTTAACCTTGAAGCAGATGTACTATTACAGTAGAAGACCACACCAGGTGAAACACCTGTCACCTGTACTTCTCAAACTGGTGTTATTACATGACAGTGAGTTTACTGTACTCAAATGACCTCCACATTCATCAGATCTCATTCCAGTAGAGTATCTTTTGGATGTGGTGGAACGGGAGATTGGCATCATGGATTTGCAACAACTATGTGACACTATCATATCAATATGGAGCAAATCCCCAAAAGTTGATTCTGTTCATCTGGACGTAGCATTTTCAGTAGGAGAAACGTTTTGTCACTCATCCAAGTGACTTCTTCAGTCTCAGCTGACTGCAGGTTTCCCCATCCTTATAAACAGTACGTTTGCTTAACGACTGAAACTAGCACCACTGAAGGAACAATGGGCTGGGAGGTCAGTTCCTTGATCATTAATCTGCAAATTCTCACGACCATAGATCAACAACTACTGATCAAGGACCACTGATCAAAGGCCATTG
>VOQK01037517.1:0-16611 GCA_015052645.1 Benitochromis conjunctus
CACACACACACACACACACAGAGCAGCAGTCCCTCTGTTACGCACACAGGCTCTACAGAGTCTGAAATCCCTCAGAGCGTTGAAGCCAAATCTCTGCATGGTGCATTGATTTAAAAATGCCCATTTATTCAAACTCACAGAGGAATATTGCACTTCAGTCAAAAAACATTCTCATTGTACTTCACTACTGTAACAAATACAGTTGACCTTTGCGTAACGTATTTTGTTCAAAACAGCTTTTCTGGGTACAGCGGCGAGCAATACAAATGACCCTGAGGCACTATGAACAACACTGTTATTTGCTGTTGTGTGCGCACGTCTGACAGCACGTGCGATGTTAAAATGTGTGTTTTAATGTTCGGTGCGTGATAATAAAAGAGCAACTAAAAGTCTCATTTTGATATCGATCCGACACCAAGTAAATAAGGTTCCAGTATCGCCAATACCGATACTTTTAACTACTTTAAAGGTACCTTATTTATGTCATTTCCCAAAATAATGATAACTTAACACAATTCAGTGGTCTACACACTGAACTTAGAGGATAGCTGTTTGTTTGCGTGTCAGGTGATAGTTGCAAATGCTTCTGCCTAAATCTATAATGTAAGTCTTATTTGTCATAACTACTTAACCATCAAGGAGAAAGGGGGGGAAACACTGATGGCTAAATGGTTTCCAGGGGCTGAACGGCTCCAGTTTAGCCCCGACTCCTTTAGAGCGGCGCCACGCTGATGTAATAGATCATGGAAGGCTCACCCAGAAAAATATGTCATACATATGGAGGGCAGCACATCCATCAGATGGATCACTTATAGCAAGCAGGGTGGTCCCTCTGCTCTTTAGCTCAGAAGATGAGCCGTCTACGACTTCCACAAAGAATTTCAAAGGTTTGATTGGTCACACTTCCCCTCGCTCCATATTTAATGAGCTTGGGCCCAAAGAAGGTGGCAACAAGTGTGAATCGTGTTTATTATCATATCCTTACACTCTGGCCTTGCACCTTTCTTCTGCAGCATTTTTCACTTGGCTTGTTTGGCTCTAAGAGTTCACATAGTGTGAGCACAACAAGTTGTTTAGAAGAGAAACCTTCAAGGAAGATTTCTTAGCTGAACTCGTTTAGATACATTTGTTTTGTGTGGCTGTGCATGTGCGTCAAGGTCCACATAATGGGCTTGTATGTATTAGAAAGTAGGCTGGAACAACATGGCCTTCTGCCTCTTATAAGGATTCATTGAGTGTGTATGTGTGTGTGTGTGTGTGTGCCAAGGACTTGATAACAGGCTTATATAAGGAGGTGAGTTGGAAGGAGAAAAAAGTAACAAACTTCCCTGTAGCTCTTTTAATATCTCCATGATATCTCGTCCTGGTAAACGCGAATACGTGAGCGTTCGTCTGTGCATGCACTCAGGTGTGTGTGCCTCATGAGGATGTTTGTGTGGCTTCCCGTTGTTCATGTGGCAATGAGGTGTTGGAAACGGGGTGGTTGTCTGACAAAGAGACAGTTTCATCAATAATGTAGAATTGGTTTTTCCCCAGCCCTTCGGCAGCAGTCGCAGCAGCACATGGGGGTCGTGGAGCTTCAGGGAGCACTTAAGAGAGGAGAGGATCGCCGAGGGATTGGAGGCACTGTCACCTCGGCTATTAGCCCCGCAACGCTTCCACGGGAGAGGGATTGAAGGTGAGAGGGAAAGAGGAGCACGGGAAAGGGGGAGGGTGGTAGCTGTAGGCAGGAAGATCTAAACACAGGCAGCATAGTGCTTTATGGCTCTTTGGGGGAAGATCAGGCTGAGAGGGCAAAGATAGACTCATGCAGTGAGGTGGGAAGGTGGGAAAGCCAAAAGAGGAAAAAAAAGAGGCTGTCAGAGAGATGGGTGGGTGAGGAAAAAGTGATGGGTTAAAAATCAAAGGCCAGGACAAAAACAGAGGAGGTCCTCTCTGTGTGTCACCTTATCTCTGTGCTGAGGAGGATGTGATTTTGGACCGAGTGGCTCACATTCATTTAGACGACACCTGTTTCTCACACAGAGGAAACATCCGTCTCCGTTTCCCCTCCACCCCACCCCTCCTCTTTGTTCTATTGCTTCTCCGGGTATTGCTGCCCTCGACAACAAATGCAGCAAATCAGTACACGGCAGTGATTCACTGAGACGAAACATCTGTGACTTGCCGCATAGAGAGAGAGAGACAGACACGCACACAAGCAGTACACACCTGATCTTTCCCTCCTGTGGCAGTTCATGTGGCGGGTCATCAGATAGTAGCCTCGAGTCTTCCTCCAGCAAGTAGACACATGCACACTCCTGGAATTAAAACACACCCGCGTATACATGCACATTCATTTGTAAAATTAATCAGATTCTGATTAGTTTAATGAGCGATGAGCCTCATCCATTTGTAACAAGGTTTGGGGCTCTGTTCCCTGGTCCTGTGTCAGGGCTGAGGTATTAACTTACACCACTCTGAATACTAACAGGAAGCTTTTTCTTTTTCCTTCCACTTCCTCCAGGTAATAAATTGAGGAAATTCCAATACGTGTGTGTTTTTGTGCATTACCGTGCTGGGCAGCAGCTCCTGAACGCCGTCTCGAAGGGCCACTCGCAGCGAGCGCGTATCCACAACTGCCGCCAGCCGCAGCAAGGCATCCTGGGGAGGAAAACAAAAACAGATGCCCCGATGTCTGTTTGGTTGTTTTTCTACAATCGTAAAGTGCAGCTTGAAAAACCTGAGGCCTTGGCTATCAATTTGTTTTCTTTGTGGGCACAAGGATTATACCGCAACAGCTCTTCCTCAGATATTTACCTTGGCAGGCTGCGAAGGCCTCTGAAACAATATTTAAACTGTGTCACACTCAGTATATACTCAGCAAACTGCGCCAGTTGGAGACACAAGTGTGGTACTTAGGAATGAACTGAGCTCGGATGTCACCAGGGAGTGGATTTTGCTCAACAAGGCGCTCGCTGCTTTTGTTTCATTTCGGAAAACAAAGCACTTGGCAATTCATTTGCACACTTTGGTAGGCAGTCGATTTATGAAACGAGTTAACAAGTCACAAGAAAATGTACATTCCTGGATGCTCTGTTATGCCTGATCAAATTCACCAAGAGTCTGTGATAAATCTTTTTTTTCTACTGCACTCTCAAATCTTTAAGATAGACAAACTAAAAAAATGCTCGCCTGAAGCTATGCAGGCTCTTACTCCTCTTCACGGTGAAGGCTGGCTCTGCTTGGAATAAACCCTTTTTACAGGAGGTGGCATCTGACCACTCGCCACACAGAAAGCGTTTCATCTGAGTTTCCATCCAGCTAACGCCTGACTGAACAGATACGCTCTTGTTTTAATCATTCCAAGCTGTCTTCAGCACAATGGCTTCCCTTTCATTCATGCCAGTAAATGTGAAACAACAGGTATTTTTTTTTTTGCACCTTTTTGAGACAAATGATTGAATATTGGGCTCTAAAAAAATGCCAGTCACCTACACCATGCCTGTGAAGACATGGCGAAAAGGAAAAACTGTTTGTACCTGATGTGAGCGGACCAACTTGACAGAGACGTATGAAGAATGAAAAAGCAGAGCTTGAGAGAGAAGTTCAATCCTCACGGTCTCCACACACCAGGCTACCGGCTGGGTGTAGTGAACTGCAGAGGCAAGTTTGATGTCAGAAAGGTTTAAGGGACGGGTGTTTCAGAAACATTTCCATAAACACCCCCATTTGACGCCCAATAATGTCATAAAAGGGACAATTCAACTGCAAGGCGACAGTGGTTTTATAGCTCTCTTTGGTCTTCTGAAATATGCACTTTGATAAAAATTACATTAAAAAACAGGGTCGAGGAATGGAGGAGTACACAAACAGGGGAGCAGATCTCAGATGAAAGGGACCGCATAGTTTGAGGTCGTGCAAAATTCAGGATTTTACATTTTTCACCTTCCGCAAACACTACAACAAAGCACCTCTGCATCTCCCGGCCTCAGCTTTACCAGAAACGGCTATAAATTCACACCATAGGCATAATTATTCTCTGTGTGAAGTCTACTTAAATCGCTACCAGTTCCAGTGATCACACTGCATTATCATTACATTTAACCGTGGTCTACAGAAACATCTCAGCAGGACTTTAAAATCTGATCAAAGGAAAGGAAAACACAGAGGGAAATCTCAAAGGCTTTAAATGCTCCAGCTTTAAAACTGTGTGCTCAATATGAATGTGGAAGACTATACAGATCTTCCTCTTCCAGTTGCTCATGACAAAGCTGTTAGTTACACGGCACAACTGAAAGGAAGAGCATCTCGTTTCCCTTGGGCGTTCAAGAGCACGAAGGCATCGAACGTCGGGCGTGCCGCGGGCTCAGTGCTCTAACGAGGCAGTCCATCGCTCTCGTTTTGTCCTTTTCCCCTCATTCTGATACCTCACTTCTAGCAGTTTTAGCGCTTTCTGTTGATTGCGACTGATGCTGAACATGGATGAGGAGGGAGGAGGACATGTTTTTTGCAGGTCTGTGTGTGTCAAATGTCAAGGAGGGGAGGAGACGAAAAGGGGGAGATGGAGAGAGAGTGGAGAGCGCTGTCATGCCTGAGCGCTCAGTGTTGGTTATTACATATGATTAGATAGGATTAAATGTGATTAGCTTTGATCACTCAATCAGCCGGCCGGAGTGCTGTTGTAATGAAGTTGGAGCTCTGCCAGCCCATGTGTGAGTGTGTGTCTGAGAGTGTTTTGTATCCTAAGTTGCAGATTGTGAAATACTCGCACAAATCCCAGTAAGTAATGTGTTGGCCGTCTCTCTTGTTTCCGTCCTCCCCACGCTGATGCTGTCAGGAACGACGACAGTGTTTGTGGCTGTAACAGATTTATGCCTCGGTAAATGTCACAACCTGCACTTTGACCTTTCGCAATAATTTCTTTCCAAATACTTCGAACCATCTGTTTTATTAATTTACCTCCTTCTCCGCCCATCATTGCGCACACATTTACATACACCTGCAATTTCGGTATGCATACACATCCTGCCACCCACTCAAGCAGGACCTGAAGACACGAGATGATGGAGATAATTATTTTTTATTATACAATTTCTAGTTTTTATTATCTGGTGTTTCTGCCCGGGGACTGAAAGGAAGACGTTTGTTTAGTTGAGGTAGTTGTGGTTTTAACTGTTCCTCCTCACACAGAGGATGATGCAATCCTGAATCATGGGGAAGATCAAAATTGAAATGAAAACAGCGAGTGTGATTCCATTACACTAACAGTGTTTTCTAATGCCGCTTCAGTTTATGTGAATTTGGCTACAGCTTTTATCTAAATTGATCTGAAAATGCTTTACAGAACAAATATTTGATCATCACTGCCTTCACTAAAAAGGCAAATGCGTTACTTTGATTTAATTATCAGAGAAATATTCCCATAGATTTGATATTCATTCAACTCATTGCATTACTGTCATGTTTGAATTTATTTCAGCATTGCACTCATCTCAAGCGGGCTGCGTTGTCCCCCTGTCTCTGTGCATGCAGCATCATGATTTTTTCTCAATTTGCTTCGTTTTTTTATTCCACCTTTCCTCAACATCTCTCTTAATTTCCTCCGTGTACCAGAGTTTTAATTTTTATGTTGAGCTCCTGGTTTCTCCTCCTGGCATGGGGATGCAGTCTTAGTTGTTGTCTTTAGCTGCAGTTTATCTGTTATCTGCACCTTTGTTCAGCATAACCAAATGCATTCTTTTCTCTTTTTACCTTTCTCAGATCGTCACATCACCAATGTCTTTTTTTTAAAGAAACCGCAATAATGGCGGTGTCAAATACTCCAGTTAACCTCAACTTTAACTCACTGGCGCAGCACACGTCTCACAAAAAATACTAAAAACTCGAACTGACAGAGAACGTTGAGGGCAGCACATTCATGATGTGAATCCACCACGTCCCAAAGGTGCTCTGTTGCATTGAGATCATGTGACTGTGGAGGCCATTTGAGTACAGTGATCTCAGTGTCATGTTCAAGAAACCAGTTTGAGATGATTTGAGCTTTGTGACATTGTGAGTTTTCCTGCTGGGAGAGCCATCGTAGGATGGGTACACTGTGGTCAAGAAGGGATGGACATGGTCAGCAACAACACCTTGGTAGCCTCTGGCGTATAAATGATGTTCATTAAGCACTAAGAGGTCCAAACTGTGCCAAGAAAATATCCCCCACATTGTTAGACCACCGCCAGCCTGAGCCGTTGATACAAAACAGGATGGATCCATGCTTTCATGTTGTTTGTGCCAAATTCTGACTCTACAATCGAAAGTTGCAGCAGAAATCGAGTCTAGGCATTTTCATTCAGAGAACTGCAGCACACCAGATATTTTCTCAGTTTCAGACTCTAGAGATGGTTGTGTGGGGAGATCTCAGTAGATGACAACCGAGCATGTTCAAAGTCACTTAAATCGCCTTTCTTTCCCCAGTTTAATGCTCAGTTTGAACATCAGTAGGTCGTCTTGACCATGTCTACACATCTAAATATACTGAGTCCGATTGGCTGATTAGACTTTTGCGTAAACAATGAGTTGTAGCTAATGAGCCTAATGACTTCCTTGTTCATACTTCCTGCATGGAGGGTATTGTAATGTAGGAAGAAATAGTGTCTAAAGCCTCTCCTGCGATAGCTATTTACTTTTAATATACTTGACAATTAAGCCTGAGAAATTCTCGTGAAGTTTCTTGGTGACTTATACAAAAAAATGACAACATGATGGTCAAGCGTAAGGTAGCAAGGAAATTACATTACAGAGAAGCAGAGCCTGGCTATTGAATGAAAAAAGGCTCCTGCTCATCAGCATTAGGCTGGTGTCAGACTGAATTTTCAGATTGTTACAGTCTGTTTCCATCAGACATTTGTTGGAGTTAAAGGAATCAAAGGTATGGACCTAGATGCCGGTAAAGGGGGAAAAAAAAGAAGAAAAAAGCAGCATTTCATTCAATGATGTCCCCGAACTACAGCAGTCATAAATTTGAGTTAATAGAGAGGGAGCCAGACATTTGCAGAATAACTCCAGGAGGACATCTCACTGAAAAGTTTAATTAAGTCTACACGGACAGAGCTGTAGCTAGCAGGATAAAGCCAAATCAAGCTCTGTATAATGTCGAGATAATTTCCTGTTGAGCAAAACTAGACCAGATAATATTTGCACATTATTTCTAACGTTTATTTTGGCTGTCTGGTGAGGAGGGATTTTCTTTGTTTCCTGGGTCCTACATTATTTGGAGTTGCACTTCTATATAAAAAACAACTCTTCTGACATTGCCTGATTCGTACGCATTTTATATTTTGCATGATTTCAAGCTGATAAAAGCAAAATTATATCGCCAAGCTGATTGACCCAGCTGTGTGAGTCTGCTCTTGCTGCTCTGGATGTATTTCTGCTCCAGCGGCGAAAGGATAATTTTACATTCGCTGCCGGTTGTGCTCTCTGAGGGGCTCTTCATATGAATCCAGCAACAACAGCAGTGTGCGAAAGGTTGAAGAGGAAACAGATTTATGCCCCCAGGGGGTGTAGCATCATATATTTGATGAACACTGAAAGAAGAAAAAAAAGAATTGAGCGGTGTTGGTAATATAACAGGTAAAAGTGAGGGAAAGATCCCTAATGGCCAACTCTATTTCATTTAAGTGAAGACAGAGGAAAGCCTCAGTTGAGACAGGAGCTTGTAAGAGACAACCTGACTCCCTGTTGTGCTATATTATTGTTTTATATCTGATAAAAAGTGTCTTAAATTACTGGAAGTGTTCCAGGGCCTCAACCCACATCTCAAGGGCTTTATTAATGACTGGATTCTGCTCAAATAAAATAAAACAGATATATTTATAATAATATGAAGTACTGTGTTCCTGCAGTGCTTATGGAAAAGAACACAACTGAATATAACAGTGAAAAAGCCATTTTCTTTCTTCTTGAACCGACTTCCAGAGCAGTCTCAATCTAATGCAGTGCTGAAAATAGACGGAGAGAGAGTGGATGTCTTTAAAAAGCGGGGCACATTAAGCCTGACTGCCAAATTGTCCCAGTGGTTATGTGTGGTATTGCAACTAAAACATCTAAAGCTTTTATAGATATCCCAATTATAAGAGGCACTTATATCTCTAATACCATATCTTCATTTTAAAACAGTGTAAATGGTGTAAATAAGAAGCACCAGTGGTGAGTTGTCATATGGTGGCAGAAAAACAAATTAAAACTTCAAATAAGGAAGTCATAATTCATAGAGTACAGGAAGGAGGAAATCACAAAGGTAAGCAAGAGGAGCGCTTAAGATCTGCTCCAATTTTTGTCTCTAATAAGAATGATAAGAAGTAAAGAGTAAGTAAAAATGGCTTCGTCATCTTTTGCAAAATCTCTGGAGCCAGTAGAAAGTGAAGTAGAAATGAGGGAACTGTAGGTGGGCTGATGTTGAGGTGGTTAGCAAGAAGGTCTTGGGCTTGAATCCTGCTGCCTGAGCCTTTCTGAGTGGAGTTTGAATGTTCTCTTAGTGTCTGTGTGGGCTTTCTTCCACAGTCCAAATATTTGAATTGGTTAGAATAAACCCCCTAATGCCTAGTGTATTTTATTTTAAAAATTGTGAGAGGGTTTAATAAAAACTCCATTCTCAAAAAATGTTCTTATTTCATGGTTCAGGCTTTAAAGCGTTAACTAGTAAGTCTACGTTGGCTGTAAGCGTGAATGTGGGCATGATTGGTTGTCTGTCTTTGTGTGACTCCTGTGACAGACTGGTGACCGGTCCACGATGTACCCCAGCTCACGCCCTGCTGAGATACATGTCCCCCACATGACCATAGACTGGATAAGTGGAAGAAAAATTAAGGCAAATCTTGGCTGGATATTTGGCATACAACAAATTTCTCAAAAACATAAAAAACCCCAGAACTTGTGTACTTCATAACTGCAAAGTAGCCACCTGCTTGTGCTGATAAGACAAAGACAATGGAGAGTGGAAGGGAGCGATGTAGTGCATACCCCACTATTTTGCTTTAATTTTGTTATTCTAACCTTAATCCGTTTGCCGAGGTCGTTTCACACTTGTTGGACCCGAGGAGTCTGGCTGGGGGGCGTAGATTATCTCTGATAGCGTAGTTACTGGTGGTCCCTGTACACGCTGTGCTCAGTGTGCCACACAGCAGATACCGCGCCAGAGAAACAGAGCACTCTTAACTGCATCTCAGTTAAAAAAAATATCCTTTTAGTTAATGCTTTTTCATAGTAATGTACAGTTTCATTTTTGTGTTTAAGAAAAACATAAACCATTATTAGATAGCAGTGCTCATGAATTATTATACCATTTTTCTCACTTTAACAGGATCAAATTAAATGGGTAGATATAAAAAACAATCCCAGGACTATAAGCACATCGCTGGGATCGTTTGGGGAACTCTTCCCAATACATCACCAACAGCAAACAAGGTCAGGCTTTACTCTTTGTATTGTGAATTTTTAGTTCATAGAGAGTTTGTGTCATGGTCCTGAATTTTCTCTACAGTTGACTCGGGGGTGCATCCAAATCACACGACCGATTTAAGACGGCCTAGCAGCATTTGCTAGCAACGGTTGGTGAGTCTTAGTTTGTGATGTTTAGAATTGTCCATCACATCTTAAAATCTTGAGCCTTAGTTTTGTTTCAGTTACTGTTTTGGCTTTAATCTCCTGATCACGGTTTATTTCGTCTCTTCTATTAGTTTTACTTCACCGCGTCTTGTTGTTTGGCTTTAGTTCAGCTGTGTCTCCCAGGTGTCTCTTCTCAGGTCCCTGTGTGTATACATAGTGCTGTCATGCCCGTAATCTTTGTCTGAGTGTATGTTTCCATTCCCCGTGTGTCCCTTAGTCCCCTGTGCCTTAGAGTTTGTTTACATATACTTTTCATATTTCTTGTTACAGTTTGGATTTCTGGGTGTTCTGGGCTTTATAACAGTCAATTAGTCTTTTCAGATTATTCTGCCAAAATGCCAATCTACAGTGTGAGTGCTAAACTGCATATTTAACAAAATGACACTAAAAGGTCCTGACCGAGCATCCTTTGGTGTAAGAGGTATCCCTGGAGGTTAGAAAGTTTGGTCATTTTTCTTTTTTACAGTAATTTACACATCCATCTGCAGAGAAAATATTAGCACTGAAATGAAAAAGAAATTTAGAGTTGGTTTAAATTACCCACATTAACCTTGATATATGAGTTTTTGAGACTTCTACGTCATCTGTGGGATTCTTTTTTCCTCCCAAAAAACCCAAAATAAAAAAAATTACACATGACATTTTTAAATAATGCATTGCAACAAATATGAACTCATATGTGTAAATTAATATTTAATTAATTTACAAAATTAAGGTCTAATAAACACTCTATTTTCCAAAAATGTGATTTTTTTGGGCAATTATTTCATGGTTAGGCTTTAAAGGGTTAAAACTGCGGGCAGGTAAATCAGACAAATGCCACAGCAACAAAATTCTGCCACTTTGCCCCTCCTAGAAGAAAAATGGCAAACCTCTTCAGGCATTAAACCTCTACAGGTAAAATATATCAACACAACCAAATTGTTTCTGTTTGTTATCTGTTTATATAGCTTACAAAGACATTTTAATAATCTAACACTCGTGTATGATATATTATCCCACATGTCAGTAGGTCTAGAGAATCAGAAGCACAAAAACTGTAACATTCATATCCTTATTTATTCTAAAAGAACTTCTGCAACGTTTTGGAAGATTCCCTACAACAAAACCTGACTTTATATAGATTTTTTTAAATATTAATTTGCGCTTCATTACACTCATGAATTCACTGAAGGTAACAAACATTCCTCTGAGAAACAGACCAGATTAGCCAGTTAGCTGACTACTAATATTCTAAATTAGTCACATTAGTTAACGACTGTACTGCAATAAAGGCCTGACCGAGAGGATTAGTTTAAGGAGCTAATTGGAGTCTTTAGGGTAACTCGCATATTTCTTATCTGCTGCATTGCTCAGAGCCATCCGACGCCTTGAGTCAAGCCCATCTGCATTTCAAGTGAGTCGACCTTGATCTAACAGCAAGAGGATGGAGGGTAATGGCACTCCACTTGCACATGATTAAAGGTATTCTCCTTTATGTCTGCAGAGATTTATGCAAAACCAACAATTTACTTGATCCTACAAGCCCCTCTGTGCATTACAGTGAATTACTGTGCTTAACCAACACCTTCTGCTCGCTTATCTGTACATGCTTAAAGTCACCAGCATGGTTGTGAGCTAGTTCTATACGCAGCAGAGTGCATGCACAGCTTTGCAGACCGTCAACTACAGGTTATAACAGTTTACTGTCACCAGTGTGTGGGCTATGGCTGTTTGTGCTGTTGCTAGTCCTTCAGCCTGCTGCAGAGAGGACTACAGTTGTAACATTCAACAAGTTGAAGTGAACGTCAGTGTTAAAAACAATGAAAAATGTCCACTTTGTCTTTCCACTTCATGAAGAAGTCATTTTCCTGTTCAGGCCCACTTGTGAACCAATCAGCATTTGACTTGTGCATAGTATCATTCTCGTTGCATTATGTGCTGTTAGCTTTTGGGACACAAGTACATCTGAGTGAGCTGCATAACCAAAAATCCTTCACTCTGTGGAGCCAAATACCTTCGCAAACAGAGACAAACTCAGAACCACGAATCCCGCTCGAGTCAGCAAGCGATGCACAGCTGGGCTCTTCCGGTCTTTAACATATAAGTGATTTACCAATGCGTATTGATTTTTCCTTACCAGCCGTCTGTCAGGGAGAGAGGAGGGATGAGGGACACATTTAACGATTTAAGGAAAGATTGAGAGAAAGACAGGCAGAGGCATGCATACACACACACGCACACCACAACTGGTGAGAGGCTAGCAGCGTGAGGTCCTGGTTGTTATTCCAACAGAGCTGGGTCTCCAGTAGCATCACTAACATACTGGAGACACATGCACTGTAGAATACAGCCAAGCCATGAAGACGGGCCTCGGAGCAAGCACACACATCCCATTCATTCAGGTAAGAGTACCGAGAGGAGGAGGTTTTAAAAACAACAGAGTGATGCTGACTCCCGTAACGACAGGGGTGACCTATCGCAGCAGCAACAGATGCATCGCAATGCTGCCCCGTAATTAACCAAACAACCTGTGTGTAGGCGAAAGAGACTCAGAAGACGAGAAACAGCAAATTTCAGCAGCTTCGAGTGAAATTTATTAACCCTGTAAGACCCAACCCGTCAAAAAATAGCCAGAAAATTCTGATTTCTTGGAACTGAGATGTTTATTAACTCTTATAACAAAATCCACATTTGTTGTGCTATATCATGTTGTGTATGAAATATTTTTATTATATATTTATTAAATATTTTTTGTATCGCATTTGATACATTGGGCGTTTTGGGCAACTTTTTGTTAACAACAATGTTAATTTTAGACAAAAAAAAAAAGTTCTTTCCATAACATTTTGAAATGATTGCAACTATTGATCATGTTGATGAGATAGAGGTCTCAGAAACTCATGTATCCAATATGATACAAAGGGCATTATAGGGTTAAGATCACAGCGCAAGAGCAGCCACCGAACCATAATTCATAATTAATGTTTCTACAACATGACTTGAAAGGAAGTAGATGACAGACAGAAAGAGTTAGGAACAGAAATTAAGGCTGAACTGGACCGACTAAACAAGGGAACCCGATCCTATGAAGACAGAAAACTGCTCGCTGATGAAATTCACACATTGCTCAGTTGGAGAGAGACTGCAAAAAGGATTGGAGGCAAGTGATGCTTTAATAATACAGCACAAACTGGGGTTAACAGATTTTAATAGAATGAAATAGGCATTAAATTAAAAGCGTAGGCTAAGTCTAAGAGGGGAAATGATGACCCAACGGAGAGGACATGCAAACTCCCTGGGCAAACATTTGCCTTTAATTCATAAACCTCAAACATGTCATAGCATGTGGTCACTTCTTGTAACTTTATAGACAGTCGCCATGCAAAGGTGGTGCACTTGTAACGTGCTTTTAATAATTCTACTCACAGCATTCTTTAAACTTAGATGTTTGGATTAGTCCAGTAATCGTTTTCACCAGCAGCTTCTGCTCGGCTAGATCACGGACAGCCCTGCAAATTTAATACAAACTCATGCATAACAAATATCCAGCAAGGCTCATTTTTTCTAAGACCCACATGCTATAAAACTTGACAAAGATTTCCTGGCAGTAATAAATGTCTGCCAATCCTCCTCTCAGTCGCCTGCTTTATCTTCTCTGGAGACAACAGCAGACAGCTGTTCTCATCAGGTCTAATCAGATTTGTACTTTTTGTTGAAGGAGTACGAGAAAAAAAGTTAGAAATAAGAAATAGTGGATTCATAAGCTGATTTATGGGTCTAGTCTTTATGAAACCTGATTATTTAGCAATAAATTCACCCTGAGTTATCAAATAGTCATTGAATCCCTTGTAAAGTTGTATGAAAGATATCAGTGTATCAGTGTCATGGTCTGTGGGCTTTGCTGTGATCTTTCTATTGTGATTGATAATATTAGGAGGCTTCTGTTCTTAGTTTAATTTGTTATTTTGTCATAATTTTTTTTAATTTTATCTGGTGTTACAAGTTGTTTGGTGTGAGATTCTCAATTATTCCTAGCATGTGGGTTTCCTTTTCTTTGTGACACGCACAAAATTAGCATAAAGCTGGGGAAGGTTATGAAATATTGTCAAAGATTTGAGAAGATCGTGAATCCAAAACCGAGCACTAATTAAGAAGTTAGTGACTATGTTTTTCCTACTTGCCGCTGGTCTCATTTGCACTGCATTTATTTCTTACACCCACTTTTGAAAAACCTTAGCTCATTCGATCTCCCGTTAAATTCCTGCAGCTAAATCTGTGATTAAAACTGCAGATGACAAATACCGGTGCGCAGTGAGCTCGTTTTACGTGGAGCGGTTGGTTCTTGCTCAAGTGTTTGTGTGAGTAAATGCCGTCTGTCTCATGTCTCCTTTTGTTTCAGGCTGTGACTGAGCAAGCATCGGCTTCCTTTCATGCTGCATGACTCTTTCTCTGTCATCGTCTCTGGAGGTAGTTGTTGTCAGCGGTTATTAAAGCGGCACTAATGTTCCTGTCATTCCTACAACCTGTGACGACAGTGACAACACTAACCGAGCTGGTGATGTCACTTCATGAAATCTGAATGGTTTTTTTTTAGCCGCGCGTCCGTTTCGAAATAAGCCATCGAGTTTTAGACGTACAGTTTTTTATGCACTTATAAGACCCCTGACATGTCTGAGTTAATTAGATGGCTACATTTTAATTACCAGTCTGCTTTGTTAGAACACCATAACATTTGCTTTGAGTGTGTTCCTGACACAGTGCTGGTGCAGTAAAATGCAAAGCACCTTGTCTAATTTAAATGATTGCCATCAGTATTAACCGAGGGACTGGACTGCTCTAAAATGTCAACAACTGCCAATCACGGCCGTCTAAATATCATGGTCGCTCAAAAAACACTACCTTACTGGGACGCAGCAGATGTGTTGTATGATAGCACCTTTGTTACAGACAATGACACCCAGGCTCATCTACTTTCTCTCGCCCCGGGAGCGTCGCAGTGAGGTTTTATTCAAAGCTCAGGGGAGTAAAAAAGGGACACTGATGGGACCGTGCAGACAAAAAAAAAGAAACACTAGTTGTTTCTCACTCACACAATCTGAAAGGGAGGACACAATAATGGCCTCAATTCTTCATCCTCACCTTTTTTTGTTGTTGTTGCTCTGAACCTTTCACTCATCTGCATCTTATTCACGGACTCACTCTTTGTCGCCGTGTTCCCTCTAATGTTTTGCATATTCTCACTATTCACAGCCCCCCTCCCCCCGCACCGCTTTCCCTCTGTCTCTTTGTCACCTGTTTCTCCATTTGTCCCTTACATCCCATTAGGAGTCTCTCTTTCTCTCTGTCTCCCCGCTGCAGGTGTTTGACAGTCACACTGTCGTCATATGGCTGTTGTTCTATTTTAATCTGACTCTTCTGTTCAGGAACAGACACCCACATGCTCTCGCCATTGTCTTGGCTCCATTTTGCTCTCTATTCACTCCCCTGCTTCGTTACCTCGCTTGAACTTCTATCATTTGCTCCATTTCTAACTCCAGTGCTCTTAGCATCCAACCATCCTGGGAGAAGGAGCAGTTTCATGATGGCTTCCTGCCTTCTCTACCATAAACAGTTTGTGGACATACATTTGAGTTTAGTTAGCATGACCTTTTGAGCTTATGAGCAGTTATTATTTTTTCAGTGCAGATTCATTTGCATTTTAAACCAAGTAAGTACTTAAATCACCATTTAACAATAACAGCTGTTCCATAAAACACACGTTTAGCTACAATGACATTTAATTAAGATGGGAGAAAATAAGCTGCTGACATACTTTTTTAATTCAAATCACGGTCCTTTACCCAACTATGGTGCTTTTGTGCTGAAACATAACCAAACGTTAAAACATCAGAAAAAAATAACTCTATGGTAATATGCCGGGTTTTTTCTCCATCAAACTTTTGTAACATTTGGAAAGTAAACTGTTTATGCTCGGTCTTGTTCACTGAGCTGTTATGTCAGATTCTACTTGTCAGGGCACTGACAAATACACTCATCACTTTATTAGGTACACATCTTCAGGAGCTCTAATCAGCCAATCACACAAGAGAAAATGAATCCACTGAGGCCTGCTGAAGTTCAAACTGAGCAATGGAACGGGGAAGAACAGTAATTTAAACAACTCTGAATGTGGCATGGTAGTTGATTATTGGGTTGGTCTGAATATTGTAGAAATTACTGACCCACTGGGATTTTCTCCACGGAACCATTTGTAGAGTTTACAGAGGATGGTCCAAAAAACAGAAGATATCAAAATCCACAGCCTAATCCAGCATTGTTGCTGAACATGTCCATTCCTTTATGACCACAGTGTACACATCTTCTAGTGGCTGCTTTCAGCAGGATAATGCACCATACTCAAAGGCCTCCACAGTCACATGATCTTAATCCTACAGAGCAGGAAATTCACATCATGCATGTGCGACCAGCAAATCTGCAGCAACTGTGTGATGCTATTATGTCAATATGGACCAAAATCTCTACTTTTTTTAATCTGTGCCCTGAAAATTTAAGGCAAAAAAGCGTCCAGCCTGGTACTAGCAGGATGTACTGTTGGTTATTTAGTAAGGAAACTTTAATAATTTATATATGTTAAATGACTCACTTTACATTGAAACTTATTGCTGTCGATTGGAAGATAAACAGTTACGTATGCATCAACGTGGTTTCCCAGATAACTCATACTTATATTCAAATATCAGACCCTATCCCACCTAAACAAGAACTTGTAAAATGTAGCCAATGTTGCCGAAGTTCCAAAATAAATTTGCATCACTTTTCTTTTCATGATGCTACAAATTTTGAGTTTTATTCGAGTAGAAACTAGTCGCACTTTTGTTTCCGCTTTTGTGTTCGTCTCCTGTTGCTAAAGCTAGAGCCGCAGCAACATGAAACCAGTCGTGTTTGAAAATAGTTGAAGGGTTGGAAAAATCTAAGACTGAATCCGTCTTATGT
>VOQK01037517.1:25946-59615 GCA_015052645.1 Benitochromis conjunctus
AATAACAAAGAGAAACACACACAGTATTGCTCCTTGAAGTTTCCCCAGTTTGTGGTTGTCCCTCAGCTTTACATTCTCTCCAAAAGCTCCGGCCTGTGTGCAAACGATCAAAGCTAATAATTACATCAGCCAAATTAGCCACGCTAGACAACAACAGGGTTTTCTGCTCCTGTGGGGACACCGTCAACTGAAGTATTTTACTTTGTTTTCACTTTGTTTTCAGCTGGCAGGAGAACATGAAAGTGTCAGTTTGGTTATTAGTAGCCTATATTAATTTTCATCGCTTTACTCGCTGTCACACGGCCCTTTTTGATGTTGTACCCGAGCCATTATGTTTCTCTCATTAAGCCCACCAGACTCCATTGACAAAAAAGAAGTAGCACTAAGTTTACCTCAGAGAACACGGGGTTGCTGCGTGACTCTGGTGAACAGCAGTCCCATAAACTAACCTACTGATTCTCCACATACCCGATCCAGGAAGAACAAGAGGGCGGGACAAAAGGCGAATTTAGCCCAGCTCCTATTGGTTACATATTTTCATGATGTTTTCATTAAATGGTAGCAAGAAAGAAAGAAAGAAAGAAAGAAAGGAAGAAAAAAGGGGGACTTGGCGACGAGACATTAAATACTGAGCCTTTGCTTTACACCTGGTATTAATGGGAAACTGTGCGTAATCTGGCACCTGTGATGTGACGCACGTCAGCGTCAGCTGTGGCAGAGGATCTCCAATGTAAGAAAAAGTATTGCATGTGGATTAAGAAAGAAGTGAGTTTACCACACCTCTGCATGAGGGAAGCAGCTTAAGGCTACATTAAGTGCTTTCAACATAGCACATCCTAATCTCCAAAACTCTGTTTCATTTCTGGGTAGCATTGTGTTAAAGCACAGCAAACACTTATATGGTGCAGGAGGCAGAGCTGTTCATCTACTAATCAAAAGGCTGGTGGTTTGATCCCTGGCTGTTCCAGTCTGCGTGCCATCCTTGGGTAACATCCTGAACCCAGAGTTTGAATGACACGTTCATCAGAGAGTGCAATATATAAGAGCCAGTCTGTTTTTTCATTTACTAATCAAAACAGCGTAGCCGCAGGAAGATGAATGCAGGAAAAAGATTATTTTGTGCCATCAGTTGTTTCTTTCACACTAATATCTGACCATGTTAAAGTCACCTAACATGGATAATGCTATCGCTATCAATAGCAGGAGGGAGTTCCCTATCAGAGTTTTCCACATAGTTGCGAGAAACTGTGGTGACAAGCAGATTAAGGTGCAAGGGTAAGGAGGGCTACTTGAAATGTGCACATATTGAAAAACTGAAAATGTTGTAGAACTTCCCCCGCAGGTGCCTCTACGGCCTTACCATTCTAGTAGCGCTCAACCTCTTTGCGTCACATTGCAGAACTGGAGTTTATGGTCAGTCATTTTACACCCGCTGTCACGGTCGGGTATAAAAGTCAACACAGGCACTAATGACTTCATTTACATAATTTTCCTCTACGGGGTTCTATAATTTATGTTATTAAGTAAAATAAGCCCTTTGGATGAAGAGTGCACAGGAGAAATGGATTTTCGTCTGTGTGTTTGCGTGTATGTGCGTGTGCGTTTGGGCATCGCTCTTCCAGTCCAGCTGGTATGTGACAGTGCTGCCATGGCAACATGGAAAGCCGTCACAGCCAAAATGTCTGTTATTAGACTTGCAGATATAATTGTCCTTCTGTTTAACCCTTTTTGTCTTTCTGTCTCTCTGTTCTGTTTATTTCTGTCCAAGTGATTATCAGTTAATCTGCCCATCTGTTGATCTATTTATTCTCCTTCAGTCCCTCGATCAATCTTCCTGTTCATCAGCTTTTGTATCGATCCACCCTACCCTGTTGCTTGCTCAATCGTTCTGCTCATGTGGAGCATCTATCTATCTATCTATCTATCTATCTATCTATCTATCTATCTATCTATCTATCTATCTATCTATCTATCTATCTATCTATCTATCTATCTATCTATGTCATACAGTGGGTGTCTGCGTTATTTCTTACCTTTAAAAGGAACCGCCCAAAAGCATCAGCAAGGCACAGAGGGACACATATAGAAGAGAGAGGGAGAGAAAGACAAAAGACTATTATTAGATAAGAATACAGTGGAACATGCACAGCTCAGCAGTTCTCTTACACTGTGTTTCAGCGTCATCTCCGTCTGACACGAGCTCAAAATGTCAAAACCAGTCACTGGCAAATATTTGTTCAAAGAAATGTCATTTAAATATTAATTGTTATTATTATAAAGTCAGCGCAACGATTGATTCATGATTACAAAATACTACAAAAACACGACACTGTGTAAATCATGGGATTCCACCCAAAAAAGCTTTGCTTTGGTTAAAGGTCAAAGGTGACCACGAGGCCCTGATGGAGAGGTCATCATGTCATCACACACACTTCCACAACGGAGTGAACGCCACCCACTTCCCTTTGTTTCTCTCTGACCCCTTAACGCACACATGGATGCCTGGACACGATGTAGAAACACACACGCGGTGTGTAAAAACAGCTGTGTAGTTAATTATGCTCTGCGTGTGAGTGTAATTAGGTGGTAATTATCATCATCGAGACGAACGTGGGCTTATAATTCTTAAAGAAACCACACTGTCCTGTCAGCTTTGCATGTGTGAGAGAGGGTGTGTTTGTGAGCGTATACAGAGACACGTGTTTGTGCATTTTTAAATTTACACGTGAACCATACACAACGCCTAGTGTGCATTTGTCCACACACCTGTGTCTTTGAGCTGTTCTTTTCAATACTTTGAATGTTTGCGTGTCTTTGCGTGTCACTCCTCTCGCATACTTTTGAATGTCCTGCTGCAGCTTCATCGTTTAAAGCCTGTGTGCGCGTGTGCGTGTGTACATGCTCCTCTACAGAAAACTCAATATGGCAGGGTCAGCTCTGCAGAAAATGGTCCATTGAGCAGCAATTACATTCTGCTGCCAAGGTCTCTCTGCTTGACTCTTGCCTTTTCTATGGAGCTTTACGTAAAACCGCTGAGCCCACACACAAACAAAGACACACTGCGTACGTGCGTGCGCACACACACACGTACGCAGATACACACTTGTGGAACAGAGGATAAAGGAAGAGACTGAGAGCAAGAGTGGAGGAGGTGTGACTAATCTTCTCTTCCTCTGTTTGGAAAGACTGGAGGAGATGAGCGAGGGCTGTAAAATCATTTTGACGGGGAGGATTAAGACACTAACACACACACACGTGCGCGCGCATGCACACACAAACTTACACACACAGACACATGCACAGGTATGCTCTCCTTCTCATATCTAGACAGACCAATATCTCTCACTGATACATACACATATGGAGAAACACTGCTACATCCTTGGCTCCAACATGTGCACGCAAACTCAGGTTTTCTCTCTCACACATTTATTATTATCATTTTAACACACCTACACATGTGCTCGCAAGTTCCTACATAAACAAGTATACAAAAAAACCCAAACAATTGCACCTGGCAGTAACATGGATCTCATCTGACACTGTGTCTGATGGTGCCAGATTTCACTAACATCTGCCGGGAGGATCTGATTTTTCTTTCCCTTATGATGCAGTTTGTTACAGTCTCCACTTCCCCTTGTAATAATAAAACCCTTAAAGACTCCATGTCATTCAAATTTCATGTGCTCATATCCACCACAGGATAACGTTCTTCACACAGATGTGGGTTAGTTGGACCAGTTACACTGAATAAAGTTGAGGGCTAAATCAAACTACACGGTCACAACAGCGAGCTCTCTTTGGCTGAATTCGAGCTGCTGATGGTGCAAGCTGCCGGTAAATGACAGGTTGAACCCGCTTCACTGTAGTCAGACTTAACAAAGCTCAACCTAAAAAATTATGTATGTTATTTGTAAATAAACACTACAAATGTTTTTGGGCAATTAAGACCTACATTGCATAAAAATGTAAAAACAGGCGGCGTGCCATGTCAAAGTTAACCCCCTGCTGGGCCTACACACCGGCATGCTAATCTATCTTAATTATCCTGCTGTTTTCCGCCATTTTCACACACAGAAAAACAGAGTGGATGAGTTCATGTACTATAAATACATATTTTTTAAAAAGTTTGAAAAGACTCTTTCCTGTTCTCCTAGTTTTTTGCATATTTTTCACACTTAAATGTTTCAAATCATCGAACACATTTTAATATTAGACAAAGATAACCCGAGTAAATATAAAATGCAGTTTTAATTGCAAAAGTTATGCAAACCTACCTCTCTCCGTAAATCTAATAACTGGTTGGGATACCCTTGGCAGGAAGAACTGCAATCAAGTGTTCAGCCACATTGTCCAGACTTTGACTTAAGCAACTGGAAAAGCCATTTAGAGGTGGACTTGCAGCTGTCTTTTGGGTCATCGTCCTGCTGCATAACCCGAGTGAGCTTGAACTTCATGACATGAACTGATAGTCGGGCAGTCTCCTTCAGGGTTTTCTGGCAGAGAGCAGATTTAATGCTTCCATCAACTACAGGAAGTCATTCAGGTCAGCCTGGACAGCAGTCTGAGACCATCACACTACCACCACCATGCTTGATTAATGGTGCAGATGTAAAGGGACGCAAACCTTCCAAAAAGTTCTACTTGTCTCTCGTTAATCCACACAATGTTTTCTCAAAAGTAATCTGGATGTTCAGTTGTTGATAATGGATTTCATTCTGGTTCACTGGAGTCCCAAAGCTTTAAAAATGTTTGCTTTTAAACCCTTTCCAGACTGATAGATGTCTATGACTGTTTCTCATCTTGTCTTGAGTTTCTTTAGATCGTTGCATGACGTGTTGCTTTTGAGACCGTAAAGAATACTTCACTTTGTCAGACAGATTCTATTTAAGTGATTTCTTGATTTAACAGGTCTGGCATTAATCAGGCTTCGGTGTGGCTACGGAAATTGAATTCAGCTGTCCAAAGAATCTGGCTAATAACAGTTAATCCAGGACTTAACAAGAGGAGGCAATTACTTTTTCCACACAGGCACAGTTAGGTTTGGATGACCTTTTCCCTTAATAAATGAAATCGTCATTTTAATACTGCATTTTGTATTTGTTCAGGTTATTTTTGTGTAATATTAAAATATTAACAGTCACATGTGACAAATATGCAAAAAATTAAGAAATCAGAAAAAGGATAAATACTTTCTTAATGACACTGTAATATACATTGTATCACGTTACCTCACCTTAAACCATTTGCTGGATTTGAACAAGACCAACCATGGTATGGTGATCTGCTATAACCGATGTTTCTCTTGGATGTTTAAAATCTGTGTCTCTAATGAAGACCCGATGGACACTGTGGTGCAGTGCAGTCCCAGCATGTAAAGTTTTACATCACTTCCCCAAAGCATGATTGTCGTGTTAATAGCTTAAATAATTACTTTGGTATGTTCAGGTGTTCCCGTGAGTCTAAAGGCTTGTAATTCCTCCACATGTGCTGCAGAAGTGTCCCAGAAGCAAATCTCTGTCCTGTGTCCTGTGTGTTCTTTTACAGAGACATTGAAAAATCTTAGTGAAAATGAAAACTAAAGTTCTGCATTTCAACGTTTGGCAGCACGAGTTGTTCAATTATGACCAACTGCTGGGTCTGACAGGTTACAGCAGGGTTAAAATGACAGAAGACACAAATATACTCACCATCCATCCCACACACACACACGCACACGCACACACACAGGCCCTTGCATCCTGTCCATCTCTCAGTGCCACAGCAAGAGAGCTGTTGCCAGGATACAGGGGCTGCGTGTGTGTTTCCTGTTAGATCAGTCAAAGGAGGAGAAATACAATTTTCTGATCAAGCTGTCACTTTCCTGTCATTTTACAGCCTCTGATCTCCCATGCCTGCTTCTATGAATGCATGTGTGTTTTGAGAAGTGTGTTTGCCTGTAAGCCACGATATGTGTTTAAGCACATTTGATGCAGTCTTGCATCTCTCTCTACTCCACATTAGTGAAATGCCAAATACATAATTAACATTTATCTTATGTTTCCTGGCACTGTATGACATAATTCTGTTGACATTTGCTATGCGAGTCAAGTGGAATTTAACTTTGTGCGTTTGTCTTTTTTTTAAATAAAGATATCAGGTGAAAAATTCAAGGAAGTTTAAAAAAACCAAACAAACAGGTTTTGCAGACATTTCAGTCTGATTTCAGAGTCATGAAAGACAAAATAAATATACCTTTATAGAAACCCCCCCCCCCACTTTAGACCACTCTCAGACCTCATCTTTAAGCTCCCCCATGTGAATTACGGTGGTTGTTTTGGAGCTCGCCTACAATCTTACCTGAGCTGACCTGAGAAATAGTTGAGGAATAAGAAAATAGCAATGAAATATGGTGTCTGGTATTCTCATCAGCGGAAATAATACAAGAACATTCACTGCAAAAAGAAAAACAAATATCCCCCCCCCCCCCAAAAAGAAATTCTGTGTGCTTCATAGATTCATTAGAAACAAGCGCACCATTTTAAGATCCGTCTGTGTCTGTGGTGGCAGGAATATCTGCAGAAATTCTTCTACTGCCAGTACACATATCTGGCAGAATACTTACAATTATAAAGCAATATAAAAGGCTTTTTGCCTCTGCACAACGCTGCAACAATACTGAACAGAATACACGCGAAAACTTTCTTTTTAAACCCAAGCTTTTTGATCTTCCTTTGTTTTTTTAGCATAGTTAGGGGGGAAAAAGCAGAAAAAGCTTCTGGTTTTTTGAAGCGCATGTTTTGTGCTTTGGTTTTTGTGTTTTTCTCTTCTTTTTAAGAAAAACCGTATGATCGGATGAGTCAGACTCAATTTGAGACAAAGGCACTCGAGAATTAGGAAGCTGTCTTTTATACTAAAATCAGTCAGGGGTCTTCTTAAATGTTCTCCGCAGGCTGCTTAGGAAGATTCCCCCAAACTCCAAAGATATTTTTGGGTGAATTTTAAGGCAGGATTTAAAAGATTTCTGCATTTAAAAGGGATTAGTGCAACGACAAGATCAAAATGTTTCAACCAAACGCTAAAGAGTGGGTTGAGTTTAATGCAGAAAACCTCCCCAAAAAACTGGCTTAAACCTGCAAGTGAAAACAGAGCTGCGTACAGCACTCATCGCTCTGATCGGAGGGTTACTGTGACTCATAGGTCAGTGTAGTTCACTCCACTCAGAGGAGCTGCTACTAATCTTTTACACCCACATAACCCCCACTCGCATTTAGATCTTTGTGTGAAGGAGGCCGCGACACAGAAGGCAAAATCAGGATCTGCGGCGCATACGCAGGAACAATCATTTACATAATAACTGTATTCATCAGAATGCTCCACTGAAAGGAGGAGAGTGCTGATTAATTCCTCACTTACGCCTTGATTTCTCTTTGTTTGAATGACACGCACAAAAACACACGGGGACACCTTATTATGCATAAAAAAAACCAAACCCAAACCCACCCCGTCATAAGGACAACCATCATTCCACTAGTTGTTTTTAATATCGCTCACTCAACTTCCAAGGTAACGGCAATTTTACATTCGTTGGTTGTTTCCACGGTTACTGAGAGATGACTAACTCTAACAGGTGCCTTTTTTTTCTATCGTAACTAATTTCACTTCTGACTTTCTGCTGATAGTTTTACTTGCAGGGATGATTTTGGCTCAGCACTATCACACGGTGTACTCGACGTTCTTCCTGTCGACATTAACAGCGAGGCTAAAAAAAAGAAATTAAGAAAAATTATATTACGGCACTGCAAAACAGCACATAAGCAGACAGGAGTCCATTATATATCATCCACAGAATAGCCCCAAAAAGCAGGCTGTGCAGAGGAGGATACTTAGATGACAGAGTGCATTTGTCAGGACTCTCTAGTGGACAAACTATGTCATAGTGGCACTATTTTGAAATGATAAAATTGATAAAATGACCACGCACAGGAATATTTCATTTGGCTATTACATAACTGTCAAGTTATGGTGCTTTATCAACATGATGCAAAAATCTAATAACATTTGCAACATCTCCCCGGTCGTCCACTACCATAAATTTGAAAAAGGTCCTGTCTAAAAATGGTTGTGGTCTGACTGCAAAATTGCAGAGTGGATATGAGAACGGCAGCTGTAGGAGAGCTGTTATTTCCACCTCCTATAGACCTTCTATTCGAAACCAGGAAATTTCTATATTTAAGTTAATGTGTGTGTCTGCTATTTGATTGGCAACTTATTTAGTTATGAAATGGCTGCGTTCAGATCGCCATGTAGTGTCCACTCCAAGTAAAAAAGACTAGTATTAAAAAGTACCTGGTTTTTAAATAGCCACAGGTACACTGTGTCATCATGTGCTGCACAGTAACGTTTTCTGTCACAGTACCTAAAACATGTCCCTTTGTGTATGAAGCTGTGGTTTGTACCTGTATAGTATTGTGGCTGGTTGGTGTGACTTTGTGAGTATAGACAGATACCACCTCATGGCAATTAAATGTTTCTACAGGGTAAAAAGTTTCTTTAAACAAGCTCTGCTTTGTTAAAAAAAAAAAAAAGTCAACAAAGACCATCCAACTGAAGGACACGAAGCACATGGCTATTTTCTTCTTCTGGATTATACTTAAAGTAGTGGTCACGTAGTTACACACAGCTGTGTTAAGTAAGCCTTAAGAAACAGTTTCATTTCATTTGAGTCATTTGTGTTATTTCAGTGAAATACTGCGCTTTGTCAGGTTAACTCAAAGGCTTTTTGTTAAGTCGCTTCAACATTTTAGAGTCAAGCGCAGTCAACTTCTCAGGAGTTATTCAACAAACTTGTCTGGAACCATTTGACAATAACTTTTTTAAATGAATTAAAAAAAAAGTTTTCTTTGAGTGCACAATATTTTGTTGAAATAAATAAATAAGAATGATGTAAGTTAAGTTAAAAAAAACTTCATTTGTTCAAATCCAACTAAAGGAGATTCTTTAAAACCAACAATAGTGCGATTTCATTTTTTTGGGCCTGCTTTTCATCAAAACGAAATATTCAGTGTCTAAATGTTTGCTGGGTTACTACAAACAATGTGCTTGCGGCAAGTTTTACAGCCAAACCTCAAACTATTTAAGTTCCTTCACAGGACTCATTTCTTGGCATTACCTTGTAGAAGTTTCACTGCTACACAGATAATCATCTTTCTGACTGGGGCATCCCTATGATACGCGCCGGGTTGTGGATGGAATCCGCTAGAATGACGCTCCTGGCGGTAACACACGTTTTCCAGCCCTAACCCGAACCTTAACCCTAACCCAAACCATAACCGTATCCCTAACCTTAATCGTGTCAGATCATGTTTTCCAAAGCGATTTATGATGAGAAAGTAAAATAAATGTACATGTGTAGATTCAGTCCAAACGGTTCTCATGTTTCCAAACACGTAACATACAGACGTGTTGGGTGGCCGAAAATGTACAGACGATTTGTCACATGGCGTAGTATGTTACGCTTTGGGAGTGAGAACGTGTTGCACGTCCACACAGAGCGGCCAGTTGAACTCAGGACCTTCTTGCTGTGAGCCAACAGTGCTAACCACTGCACCACCATACTGCCCCTATCGTTTCGGGGTATTTGTGACATGCCCTGTAACCACTAAGGCATCATTCCCTCATTAACTAAACATCTACTGTGACAGTGAGTCCAGTGTTGCTTTTAAAGCGGGTTTGAAATCAGTTGGAGAAGCCTTCATTACTGAACTGACACAATTTTAGGCGCACATGGGTTAGTAAACATGCGTTATGCACCAAAAGTGAGATAAAATGTGAGAATGTTTATTGGATTAAGCAGAAGCAGAACATCTGCTATTACTCTATTACTATCTACCTATCAGATAATGAAATAAATCTAATCTCTGCGTGTGAGCCTTGTGCATGTGTGTAGGTGCTACATCTGAACTTTTCTGCATTGTCCATGAACATCTCTCAGCTACTGCAAACAGCACCGATGCGGTCTCGTCTCTCTGTGCTCCTCCCCTCCTCCATCCCTCTCTCGCACTCTCATGTGCCCACTCACTGCCACTCACACTGATAGACATGGGAAAACACACAGATGAAGTGAAATTAAATGAAAAATGAGAGGATGGGATGTAGAGAATAATAGCTCCCTTTTCAGTTTCCAGACAAGTTTGGATAGTAGCTACCACCGCACCAGCATGGACTGCTGTTTCAAATCGTCTTAGGATATCAGCCCTGGACTCACTGCTTGTTCTTCTCTGCATTCCCTGTGGCAATAACACATCTTTGCCGTTCCCCAAAACCTCTGTTGCGCGCTCCTACAGTATATACACAAAGACTGAGCACTTTCACACTCCCCAAGGCCTCCTTCAAGCAAAGTACACAGCTCATTGATGTATCTCTGCTTCATGACCTTCCCCTGCCTTGCACTTACAGTATTTTTTTTCAATTTCTTTATTCCAGTCCACAGGTAAAAGCATGTATAGCTATAAAGTGACCTTTCGCACTGTGGATGTACACAGAAAAACTGACAATACTAACCAATGGGGACCGAGATGCAGAACAGCACTTTTCCTGTTTCCTCTCTCAAATCTGCTTTGCCCATTTAAACCACTCATTATCGTTCTGTTGTTGGGCGGAGCTTATGTCTACTGCAGGCGTATTTTTACGCCTACATGCCCTTTGTTTGAAGAGGATTGTGCTGATCGTGTCCCCACAATTTACTGTGGGCTGCAGTTTTACTTTCACTTTGATCAGTGTCAGCATGTATCATTACGGAACAGTGAACAATATACCCCGAGGTTGGAGGACTATTAAGAATCTGACAAAATAATTACATTGTAATTTCCCACAAAACCGATGCCCGCATTTTGTCGAGCAGCTTACTCACTCGTGTAAACCTAGACTTAGATTCTTTATTTTTTTCTTTTTTATGTGTCCTGAAAGTCTGATATGTGATAGGAATACAGACAGAGTTATCTGAAAGGTGTCAGCCAAGTAATCAAACTTCAACTGTTAAAAAATAGTGTTTCCCATACTTTGATTTTATTTGGGTGGGGCACCCTGATATACTACTAACGCCCATTCTAGTATATTTGCAGACATATTTATTTTTCCATTGCTACCTGGGATGGGCTTACTAGTGAGCAATCTATTTGGTGTGACACTTGTTTGAAAGTCTAGTAGCTGCAAACCAACTGCCCGGGTGTTTTTAGTCTCGTGCTTCTCTGCTGGCTCTCTGGCTAGTTACAGAGTTGGACATTCTCCAGCTCTTGTGGACCTCAGCTGGTGATGATAGACTTGACTCACTGCAGCTTCACTCTAGTCAGAAGGTCTGGAGAAGAAATTTATCTCAAGTTTATCATCAAGAGCTACAGAAAGTGGAGTTAGCATCTATTCGCAGTGTGTGAGATTCACTATGGAAGCAGCTGATTATTGCGCTTCTGTTTATTTTTCATAACGTTGCCCTACTTATACAGTAGTGTGAAAAATTAAGTGCACTCCACTTAGTGGGATCAGTGTCCTGTTGCATAACTCAGCTTGAGACAAAGGCCTAGCTCCTGGACGGGCGGCCACACATTTGACTCTACAATACAGAGTTCACGGTCAACTCAGTGACAGCAAGAGTTCTTGTGAGTGCCCAGTTCTTGTAGCTACAGAATAAGCCTGAATCATCATTCCTCCACCACCGTGCTTAACAGTTGGTATAAGGTGCTTGTGCTGATATGCTCTGCATGATGGCCAAAAACATAATAGTTGTTCAGATACAACTTTGCAAATGTAAGCAGTGCTTCCATGTTCTTTTTAGAGGAAAAAAGGCTTCCTCCTGGCAAACCCTTCCAAATAAGTTATACTCATTACTTGAACTTTAAAATTCGTCATACTAACTGAGGCCTGTAGAGTCTGAGATGTAGCTCTTTGGTCTGTTTGCATTTTTTCTGAGCCTTTTCTGACCTTGGGGTCAATTCAGTGGGACATCCACCCGTGGGAAGATTGTGGCTTTGTGTTGAAACACATCTGATTGCTCCAAACCTGCAAACTGTGAAAACGTCTGCTTTTTTTTTTAGAGGTGCTCACACTTGGTGATGATCAGTTAATCAGTTAGCAGCACCTGGCTGTTGCTGACCCTCTTAATTCCTATGGAAACAGTACCAGTGTGTCCACTAGTCCACTTTGGGATGGCTGTAGCTCAGGTGGTAGAGCAGGTCACCTACTCCCTGAAATATTGGTGGTTTGATCCCAGCCTGCTCCAGTCTGCATGCCAAGTATCCTTGTGTAAGATACTAACCCCATGTTGCTCTCCAGTGAATCCATCGGCGTGTGAATGTTAGCTAGGAAGCACTTACAAACAGCGTAGAAAAAAGTGCATGGGTGAATGTACAAGTTGTGTAAAGCGCTTTAAGTGCTCAGATAGAAAAGTGCTATATAAGAACCAGTCCATTTACTGAATGCTGGCCATTTACTTTTACAGTCACAGTGTAATGTCATTGACATTATGATCAAAGGACTATCTGTAAAACTGCTCACATAAACTATTGATGTAGTAATTACATGTTTAGAGCATTTAGGTGGGAATTGATATTTGTAGTTAGTTGTAATTATACCGATATATTCATAATCTCAAGAAAAACGTTATTTCCCACAATCACTCATCCAAACTCTTCTAACAGATGTACAGCTGTTGTACGATGTTTAGAAACTCTCTTTTTTCCAAAGTTTTGGGTTCATTTAACTTCTTCTGTAGAGAACATGGCCCCCCAAAAGCAGTTAAATGAACCTAAGCAAAACCTCATCATCCGTCTTTTTACGTTTCTTCCCAAAACAGCTGAATCTCACCAGGATCACCCAGCGAGGGCACATCATGGTGTGCTACAGAGTGAGACTTGCAGAGATGACAGAAAGCACAGCTGAGGCGACGAAGTGACGTCTCACAGGAGATGAAGAGGAGAAAGATTGGCAGGTAGAAGAGGGTCAATAATGTTAACACAATGGAAGAGATCAAATGGCTCATCGTTGTCCCCAAAGCATGAAATATTTAATTTCCTGGTGAAACACGCATGGAGGCATTTAGTGGCCGAGGGCGAGGCCTCTAATATTATTTTATCAGCTGCAATAACCAAAACAAACACACATCATCACTGCAGACCCTTAAAGGGACTGATCTACACATATCCAAATTAATACCCACTGCACCCTCTCTGTCTCTGTCTCTCACACACACACACACACACACACACACACAGCGCTCTGCATCACTTATCCCTCTTTTCAAGCACTAACTGATAATTTGGCTCTGTCATTTCCATGGTAACACAGAACTGGATTGCCTGTGCAGGCATTTCGACATGTCTAAATATACTCGCTCACACACGCACGCACACATACGTGTTGCCTCAGATAAAGCCATGCAGAGAGCTATGACTAAATGCAGAGAGTTTTTGCTGAAAGTCTTCATTGTTAGTGTGCATGTGTTGCTCACGCTGTGGTGAAATAAAACTGATTGCACAGATGCACGTGCATCCGTTTCAGAGACAAAAGTCAAGTCCCTGTAATGTAAATCATTTTAAAGGTTAGTCGAGCAGCAGTAATGGTAAGGCTGAGTCTCCAGTCAATGTAATGTCCTCTAAAAGGATGGAAACTGGACTCTGTGTGTGTGTGTGTCTGTGAGAGAGTCTTTGAGCAGGCAGTATCAGTGGTATCTAATTAGGAAAGGTCATTTACTTTTTTGTCATACAGACAGGTTTCCCCCAGCTAAGAGTCAAATCTGAAAGGTTC
The DNA here is from genome assembly GCA_015052645.1 of Benitochromis conjunctus. Taxonomy (NCBI): domain Eukaryota; kingdom Metazoa; phylum Chordata; class Actinopteri; order Cichliformes; family Cichlidae; genus Benitochromis; species Benitochromis conjunctus. The sequence continues at coordinate 39,723 of VOQK01037517.1, forward strand.
AGTGTTTCTTCCAGCGTGTCCTGTAAAATGTGTCCAGCTTTCCTGCATAATTTTCCTCACCGAGCTGAAACTACTGAAGACGCTGTTGTTTTAGCCTCTAAAACCACTTTTACCAACCAGCCAATAATATAGAGCAGCCGTTCGTAAATACGGCAGCGTCATGTAGCTCTATTTTATTCTAATCTGATAAAACAGAAGCACGCAGAGAGAAACGGGCATGTGACAACATGACATTCATCAGTAACAATACATCACCTCCTCCTTTGTCCTTTTTTTTTTTTTGTCTGTCCTCTGTACATAACCCCGACCCTTTTCTCTGCCTCTGTCTTTGACTTTCAGTTCGATGACTTGAATTAAACAGTCAATCTAATCCTAGAGGGAGCGGTGTAACCTCTCCTCTGTTCCCATTTCTCCGCCCCTACTGCCTTAACGGAATACCAAACAGGAAGGATGCAGACTTTGTAAACAATTTAACCTGCAGTTAGCTCTATATTACTGCAAAGTTAATATATTTGTATTCTGTGAGGAAGCCGTGAAGAAAAAGGCAGGGTCAGATGTGCAGTAAGTACAGTTTCCAACATTGCAACCAGTGAGTGACAGAAGGAAGGTGGAAAGGAAGTTGTGCACCCTGTGTCACGAAATAATGACTGCCTGAAAGGCAATTTCAATTTCTGCTTTCACTTCAAGTCTCCAATGCATAAAATGTGCATTCAATGAATCAGTCTCACCAACTTCCTGTTTTGCTTACAGCCTGAAACAATTTGAGACTGTTTCTTGGTTACAGGGACTGAGACTGATAATTGGAAAGTTAAGATGCTTGATCCAGGCAATTTTAATCCTTTAAGGATTACTCTATAACAAAGCATTAATACAGAACTTGATAGATAGATAGATAGCTAGATAGCTAGATAGATAGATAGATAGATAGATAGAACATTTAGTAATTATTTTTTAAAGTAAAATTGACATATATGGAACCTTAACAAAACAAAATACTTAATATATTAATCTTCTATAAGTAACTCAAGTTTTGTGCTTGAAAAGGAGTGGGAGGAAGTATAAACTTATATGATTCTACGCCTCCTTCCTGTCTAATGAATGATGGGAATATTCATCTTACTCTCACATGAACTTCCAATAGGCCATATACATATACAAAAGCATTCATAGCTACACAGTGATATGCATACAACAAATATATGCAATTATACATCTATACATGCATTCACCTATTCTATACACATCTGTACCCTTAGATTCACCCACACCAACACTTAACCACATTACATAATCGTCATCTCAGTTTTAATCAATAATCCCATTTGTACAACAATATTTATACATGTGTGTTTGTGTGTGTGTGTGTGTGTACTGATCAGAGATGACATTATGACCACTGACAGGTAATCCTAATAACACTAATTACCTCTTATCATGACACCTGTTAGTGAGTAGGATATATTAGGGAGCAAATTGCCAAAAAAGGTTAATGCCAGGGGTCAGAATACACAGTGCATTACCGTTTGTTGAGAATGGGCGTAGGCTCAGATCAGTCAGGGTGCTCTTGCTGACCCTGTCCACCAACAACAATGGGGTCTGGAGCATCACAACTGGACCCCGGCGCAACACAGAAAGGTGGCCTGGTCTGACCCACAAAGCAAAAATGGTTCAGGAATGGTTTGAAGAGCACAACAATAAGTTTGATGTGCTGACCTGACCTCCAAATCTCATTTCAAACAAACAGGTAAGATCCATGGGGTCCCCACCTCCTAACTTACAGGACGTAAAGGATCTGTTGCTAACATCTTGATTCCAGATATCCCAAAAGGGGATGAAATCACAATATTAGGCAGGTGTTCATAATGTTATGCCGTATATAACAAAACAATAAAGGGTACACAAGCGAATGAATGCTGAATATACACATAAATTCACGTGTCGAGCTGAGGAGAAATCGCTATCATATCATTTGTTTATTGAGTTTGCATGATGAAGGTATCGCCACTGGAAAATAGGGACAATTTAAAAGCAAACTGACACAGTGTCATTAGTCATGTTCTCACTACTGCATGCACTGGTGTGTGTATGTGTGTGTGTGTGTGTGTGTGACAGGCGGCAGCTGTGGCGTCTGTTAACGCTGCCTGTGATTAAATCATAAATAATTAAAGGTTTGAAAGAGACAGAGGGTGAGGACGAAGAAGAGAGGAAGAAAGAAGAAGAGGGAAGACAGGAGTAAGTGTAATTACAATTTCTGTGGGGTTTTCATTTGATTGTTGAAGCAAGTGCAGAGCTAATGTATGTGTGCAGGCTTACGGTACACCTTTCTGTCTTTCTTTTTTTTTCTTTCAAGAAAACGAAATGTTGGCTAGTCCTTCTGGCGTAGACTGAGGTGATTGAGCACGTGCAACTACAAACATGCAACGAAGTGGAAGGAAATATGACAAACCCAATGTTTCTGTTTGCTTTTTGTTTTTCTCGTTGAGTAACCAGAAAAGCTGTTTTCTGTGGCAGCGCTCAGCTCGCAGGTACGCGGTCTTCATTAAATCGCAGAAACACTTTGGTAGGGGAATCGCTGGCACGTCTGCGCTCTAATGGAGCCTGTGCCAGTCAAACCACAGCGAAAGCATAAAAGTAAGCAGTTGTGTAACAGCGACCCCCTTCATGTCTCTCTATTCCCTCACCTCCCACACGAGCACTTCATCTAAGTAACATGCGTCACAGCTTTGGATGGAGCAGATATTTTATCCAATATACGAAGCATCAGCAGTCATCTTTTTTTTTTTCTTTCCCACTCATGCAACACTTCTCTCTCCTTCCCTCTACATTTGTCATCTATTGCTCGTCTTTGCTGTTGCATTTCCTTATTTCTCTTCGCATGCAAGCTGCTCTCTCTTTCTTTTGAGACCTCTGTCTCATCTCGATGCTTCGCTGACTGAGCAGAAAGCCAACGTGTGGGAACATTACCCTTTCTTTTCACTCTCCCACCTACTGTGCCGCACCTTTACTCTGTCTTCCTCCCCTTTCCTCTCCTCAGTCTTCCGCTCTCCATTTCTTCTTTTTCAACTCACCTCATTGTCTCCTTATTTCATTCCTATAGCTGCGACTACTTCTAAGGTGTGCAATTATTCCTGCAGTAGAATCTTACAGGTACTTGAACCAGTGTGTGTGACTGTATGAATACCTCTACGTATACTAGACATGCCCAGTGATGGCAATGGTAAATGGACTAGTTCTTATATAGCTCTAAGCACTTTATATACCATGCCTCATTCACCCATACAAGCACTTTTTTCTATGCCTAAAAGCATTCTAACATTCACACTACAATGGATGCATCAGAGAGCAACTTGGGGTTCAGTATCTTCCCCAAGGATACTTCAGCATGCAAACTGCCAAAGTAGTCAGTAGTCAGCAGCCAGGGATCACCTCTGATTAGTGGATGACCTGTAGTACCAGCGTTGCTCTTTGATAGCAGCATAAGCGTCAGATCGGCCATCGTGCACTGACACTGGACGTAAACGGCCTCACTGTGGCCAAATCTCCAGGATTTTGAAGGATAACATATTTATTTAGGATAAGTTTTTATTTTTGATGTTTACTGAATGAAAGTTTTGTTGAAGAAGACTTAAATACCAGAGAAATTTGCATCACTGGGGTGACAGATACAAAGCTAACGAATCTGGTGTGATTTTATACTACTTGAGGAAAAAAGAAAAAGGACAAAAAAAATTGAAAAACTCAAAACAAATGGAGCAAACAAAGCAAACTGTCACAGCAAAGCAGGCTAAAGCCCTCTTAGAGACACTACAAGATCTGAGATTGTTTTCAAGCACTCTAAACAGAGCGTGAAGCGACAAAAAGACGCTGCTACTTAGATCATCGTGTTGCTTTATTGAGCCACCGGTTTTGTGTCTATTGCACCCCCGTGACCATGCATCAACACAAACACCAACACGACATGCCTTATCTGTCAGGATGGGAGTTTGGGGGATACAAGTTATCTTCCCTGGACCCAGACATAGAAATGTATCACCAAGTGCTTCATCTCCTTGCTGCTGATAGAGACGGAAGATACAGGAAAAAGTAATGGAGGCCCAATAGTTCTGACACGAGGAGTCACGGGGGAGCAAAGCCGGAGGTGAAACTTTGCCTGTTTCAATCTGCAGACAGACATTACAAGCTGCTCCCCGAGGAGTGCCATTTTATGCTTGCCTTGGTTTGTAAGAGACAGAAAAGGGGAAAATAAGACAAGAAGAAAAGGAAAACCAAAGCTGGTATTCAAGCACAAGAGGAAAGAGAAACTTAGAAGAATCGCAGTCATGTTTGCATGCCCTGGTCCATTAGTTACAAGTCTAATTGACCAGCATGCTTGCAGTTTTTGGATTGCTTTTTACACCTTTCAGGTACCTGTTGGTCAGCACCTGTAAAAATTCCTTCATAAAACCGTCAGAGGTGCGATTGCATGACATCTATTTGTTGGGAGTGGGCAACATGTTGAGCAAAAAATGTAACTTGAAGTGAGTCAAAATACAAATTTGAGTATTAAAAAACTGAACTCGCTCCAGGTGTAATGACAACCTGGGTTGATATGAAGAGTCAGACTTGGGTTAATATAAGGTTTAGCCAAGCTAAGAATGAGATAATAGGCTTTTTCACAGAAGAGATCTGACATGTCACAGTGGGAGATAAGGAAATTAACTGCTTCAGTTACAGGATCCTGGTGGTTTTCATGCTGACTGGGTCACACATGAACAGCACAAAGTACTTATTAGGGTTTCATTTATTTATTTAGAATGTTTTTGCTTTGCTACTTAGACAAAGGCCTACCATCAGGGGTGAAAGTGGGATTTAGCAGGTGGGGGAAGCCAGTCTGAATAAATGCTGCTTCTTAAAAGAATCAAAAGAGTCAAGACAGCGAAAAGATGAAGGTAAGGCATCCCACAATCTGACGGCCACAGCTCTAAACAATTTATCCCCTCTGGTCTTAAAATGAGCTCGTGGGACCATTAACAGCCTTTCACTGGAACATCTCAGACCGCGAGAAGACATGGGATTAGACAACTGAATTCAAAAAGACACAAGCAGATGTTACGTGAGTTATACGGCTGATTTCCACTGAATCTAATCAGCCTAAATTTAATTTGACGTCTGTTACCCTTGATGTGACCTCACATTGACCATGAACACCACAGTTTGCCCTGCATCAGTCCACATAGAGAATTTCTGTGAACTTCATCACAGTACTGCAAACTAACCAGTTCAGCCTGCACTAAACTGCAACAAAATTAGTATAATTCAATTTGTATTGCAAGACGTTTCACAAAAACATAACTCATCAGCTCATCATGTACTGATTAGTATTTGATTAAAAACTCTTTGAAAGCTTTGATTTTAATTTGGAGTAAAATGCAACTGAAATCTATCAAAATCAAACCTTAGTTAATTAAATAATTAATTAAAAGTAAACTAAAGGTAAAACACTTTACTTTTCTTAATTCATTAATGAAAATGTGGTTGTTGTACACTGAAAGCATACAAGTCAAGTGAATTTCATTTTACCAGATTCCATTAAATTCAACATTTTACATTGTATCTATGTAACAAGATTACACTGAAAATTTACACGTAATTAAATTGGTTAAAGTAGCATTTTGAGCATTTTTTGTATACTTTTAAAAGTAACCCCTCACGTCCCTCTTTCTTACTTCTTTCATCCTCTCTCAGTGTCACACATTGAGGTTTTTTTTTTTACAGCAACTGTGTATTTAGCTCACAGACACATTTTGTGAGAAAACGCACAGAAAACAGTTTTTGTTGATATTTTCTGAGTTATTTTAAAAGCTTCATTAAAAAAACCCACCTGCCACTTAAAATAAAACAGGCAATTTATGCGCCTCTGTAGTGCTAGCTAGTGCCGTGACCACAACTTTATTTACATTGACACCGTGAACGCGTTACAGGGATGAAAGAAAATAAGGGATGCGTTAAAAGTGTAAGCAGGTGTGGGATTTTCTTATTACTGAGCAAGTATCTCAATGCTGTCACTGGAAGCAACATCAGGCTGCAGCATTAACCTGCCAATCAGATTTAATTACTCATTAACTGAAGGTGCTGGAAAGCTATTCTAAATTGTTCTGGGCCATGTTAACACCTGCCTATGGCAGACAAATAATCTAAACAAATTAAACAATTAACATATCTAGATATTCCTTATATGTACGAAATAGTAAGTAGAGCTATGGGGCATTTTTTTTGTGTGCCTTGATTGCCAGAATTTGATTTATTACTTTAATTATTTTAATTTGATGTAGGGTATGAGTATACATGTAGGGATAGGGATGATGAATACCAATAAGCCCACGACGTTAAATTGCAAAATATTTTGGCATGTTGGCTGCAGCTGTGTTGTTTTCTTGGAGCCAGAAGTCGCCTTATAAGGAAGATCAGAGCGCTAATTTATCAGCTAACGCTATAGCAAACGTGATTAGCAAGGTGAATCCATAAATGGGCGTGGGAGCAATCCACAGACAAACATTTTAGCTCATTAGTGCTGAGACTAACAAAATACTAACATTTCGCTCACTAAAACTGAAGCACACAGTTCACACAGCAAGCCATAATTTTGAGTCAGTTACTCCATTAAAAAAGGCACTGATAGCAGGCGCACAATGAAGAGGTCCAGTTGAATGACTAAAAGTCGGCAGTGACCGTCTGCGGATGCTTGTGTCTAGACACCTGCCACGCCCATAACTCAATAATCCAGGTGGATGAGCTATAAAAAAAAAAAATCACCCTATTCCAAATTGTCATTAGGGGGGAAACTGTCAAAACTGTTTTTAACAGGCTGTAAAAATGCTTTTTAATGCTGTGAAGATGGACATTTGAACACGTCCAGGGGGATCCAGGGGGGCTGATTTGCTTTTGGAGTCAACCTCAAGTGGCACCCAGAGGACCAGCAGTTTGTGTTACTTCCACATTGGCTTCATTTCTCAGCTCTGGAGGTTTCCCCTTGGTTGGCAGCAGATCCCTTGGGTTAGGATTGGATTTCTTTTTTCCTGGTGTATCCCAAGCCTGCTCAGTTAAATTGAAATCTGGGGAATTTCTATTTTATGACAGCAGGCAGTGCTGCTGTCATTAAGGTTGCGTACGTGTGCAAAAATGTTAACTGGCCTTTGGAAGAGGTGAAGGTAAAAGCCACATGAATGGCATGGACAAATGTTTCTCAGCTGAATACTGAAATGTGACTAATCCATAAATGTTTTTCACTTGGCTTGTTGGTGAACTGTATGTCTGTAAAGTCAAGCTTCTAAGGTTTGTGGGACACGTGTTGGAGAGATGTCAGTATCATCAGCTTAGAGCAAAGTACACTAAGAAGAGAAGAAGTTAATTTTCATATTATACCCACAAAATAAGGTGCAAGGTACTAAATCAGTCTTTTATGCTTCAAAGAATGTAAATTACATGTCGTCTTTGCACTTAGTGACATAAAATGTCAAAGACCACCTGATGTTCCTTTACAGGCAGGCATTTATATTCATAAACACGATACAATGGCTATAAAACATAATTTGGGGGACTTGCAAAGGAATTTGCAGTTCACTTTGCACAACCCACATCTCTTTGGTCTTATTTGCGTCACTTCTTTGTATTAACTGCAGATAAACTTTACAAGGAGAAGTCAGTAAAGGATAATGGATTTTTTTTTTTTACCTGACTCAACAGTTTGATCATTCAAAGGAAATGTTTCCGATAAATCAGAACTTTAAAGTACATGCACATTTCCACAGCTCATTACTTTGATTACGACATCTCTGTAATATGAAAACCTTTGGTAATGTAACTCCGAGAGGTTTTAAAATTACTTCTGTCGCCGCTTCTTTTCGTCTATCATAGCTCTGCATTTATCTTTTCCTCGCCTCGCTTCCTCTCCTCCCCCCATTCTCTTTTCTTCCTATTTGCCATCTGTCTCTCCATCTTCTCGCTTTGCCGTCCTCCCTCTCCCTCTGCTGCTGAGAAAGGATCTGACTTAATGTGGCAAAAAGGGGGAGGATTGCTGGACCTCCCTCGCCTGACTGGCACAGTCCACCGCTGCTAAAGACCTCAATTAGCCCTGGCAAAACAAATACGCACACAGGGACACTTGGATTCATTTAGAGGGACATTCAGTATGCAGTGCGCATATACTTTTACAAAACGTAAGTCAGCACACATGAATATAGCATTGTCTGCATTGCTCCGAGCACTGTCACAGTACACACTTACATGTGAGGAGTCGGTATATATTTGTGTTCATGTGTTCTGCCCTCCCTGCATGTGCTTGTTTCATTTGGCTTTTTTCTTTTCTTTTCTAGACTGTTTATTTGTCCACTTATAAAAAAAAATGTGTTGTTGTGTGTTGGTGTGTCTTTTTATAACCTCTGTGTATCGCTAGAGAATTCCTTCACACCCTCGGCCCGACAGATGCTGTGGCAGCGACTGTTGCGCTGCGCCTCGCTCTCGCTCTTGGCCTTCAGCCCACTCACACACAAACACAGCCACAATATACTGCACCGTTACAGTTACACAAGCACACGCGGGCACGCGCACACACACACACACACACACACACACACACACCTCATTTGTGCCTCATAATTCATAGAGCCATAGCCAGAGGGATAAACTGGGGATTGAGGAGGAGGCAGGGGGAAAGAAAGGGATAAGGAGAAGGAGAAAATGGAGTGAGGTTATTAAGAGCAGATGTATTTACTGATATATATAATTGCCACCTGAGGTTAGACTTTATTGATCTGCCCCTCCTGTAGCTCCGTTTCCTTCCTCCCCTTTTTCCCTCTCTTCCACGCTGTCTGTTTGAGTTGTGGTGTCAGATCTCTCATCCATATTCAGTGCTGAGGCCATCTGTGTGTCTCCAATATGCATGGACTAGCCTGCCGGAGAATCACTGCCAAGCTCGCAGCCATCCAGTGTTAAAAGAGAATGCCGGTGTCATTTTGAGTCAAACTACAGCCCATTTACTCCCATCTATGCATTTTGCAGTGCACGTCACTTTGAATTACTTGTATTCTGCTGCTTTTGTTCAAGCCCAGCTTGAAATGACTGTAACGCCCCTCCACCCTCACCCCCTACCCCACCCACCAGCTGAGGAAGAGATGCCCTGAAACGAGATGTGACAAAATCTGCAAAGCGACATGTGATTCCTTCAAGGACACTTGCGTCAGACGGTCGCATTGTGTCACAGAGGACTGCAGTGATCAGTTTTGTCCACTTCCCTTGTTTACGAGATGTCACCCCTGCAGCATCTTTCATTCAGACAAATAAATATTGTTTGGTGTGGCGGGAGCTTTCTCAGTGCCTGCGTGGATCTGAAAGCTACTCAGACACAGGAAGAAGAGAAAACAATAAGTGCAGGCTTTTTGTTGATCTGGATGGTGGAGCCGGTTTGAAGGCTCTCACTGACGAATCCACAGCAAAACTCCTTCTGAGAGAAAGAGAACGAGCCCTGATGGCTCCAGCGATTTTGACTGCGTGGACTCACTGCGTGTGTAATGAGTGCTCTTGTGACCTCAACATCTGGCACTAAATCACGCACGGTAGCGAACCCTTACAATAACCTCGCTTCACTTTTTTTCTGTGTCATTCCCCTCTCAAGGCAGATGCACACACTTCACACACATACATATCCCACAAAATAGTAGCAGAACAGATGCCTGAATGCAATACCTCATGGGATTATGTGTGCTATTTTCTAAAAAATCCAGGGAAAAAAAAGAGCGTTTCTAGCTTGCTTCTATCCTTCTTCACCAACTGTCTCTTCCAAGCCATCGAAATGTCTCCGCATTTCCACTCCTCACCTCAGGAAACTCTTCGCATGCCCTCTAACTTTTACTCCGTCCCTCTTCGCTCTTTCTCTTATTTCTCGCTCGATTTTTCTCCATCACTGTGCTTGTTCAACACGTACCCACTCTTCTTGTTATGAAGCCAATTAGTGTAACTGAAATAGTTTCCATGGCGACAGAGGTGCTAATAATAACAGACACCCCCACAGCAAGGGCTGCTGAAGAACATGCATGGCTCATACACATATATGTGAACTTGCACACACGCACGCACAAGGACACGGACACGCACGCATCTCCACAAACACGCGGCACGAAGCAAAACACATGAAACACATGAACAACTAACAAAAACAGGCCTCTTAAATTTAGCGGCTGTATCGCTCTCCAGCAGTGTCCAGTGCAACACTGACAGTGACAGGTGGTTTAATCTCTGATGCTAAGTCGACTTGACGTTGAGCATGGGAATATGTTTACTTCCAATTTAACATTTGTAGCAGGGCCTCTTTTCACAGGCTCTTGATTTAATTTGATAAGGCAGAAAAAAAGAACACTGTTTGATTGATAAAGCTTCTGGAAAAGGCAAAGTGACGCAAAAGAAAAACAACAAAAGTGGAAGAATTTGAAAAACAGACAGCCCTCCTGACCCTCTACTCTACTCGGTCCTGTCTTTATATCCTCACCAGACAGCGAGCAGCCACAGCATTAAAAACCACTGAGGTACAATGGTGTGTTCTGCAGGGAAACTGTACGTCCGGGTTTTAATGTGGATATTATTTCCACGCATACCTGTCATGGTACTTGGAGTTTTGAGTTGTGGACTGTTAGATTCATGTTTATCTAGTGCAGTGGTTCCCAAACTTTTTTTTTTGTTAGGTCTTTGTTTTACAAGAAAATCCCCCCCAAACACATCCTCCAATCACACACACACACATTTATTGTTTTCAAACTCCATTGCAGTTTATTTCACATCTCAAAGCTTTTGTAAACAATTAAACAAATAAAAGTAAACTGCAATAAATTACAGGTAGCAATAAAATAAACTTTAAAGGTATGTCCACACCTACACGGGTATTTTTGAAAACGCAGCTTATTCTATGCGTTTGGGCCTTTCATCCACACGTAAACGGCGTTTTGAATCACCGAAAACAGATTAAAAAGAAAAAAAACCCTGTATTTATCTGTGGATGAGGAAAACGGAGATTTAGTAACGCAACGTCAAAGGTGTGTGCCTTTTTTTGACGTCACGCTGTGCACCACGTTATTGTTTACATGCAAGAGCGAGATGGATTTCTATAATGGCCAGTTTAAACGAAATACTGTTGCTGTTAATCTTACTATCTGTAGTTTTTACACACACAGTTACTGTCCCTCCATTTAGAAAGACAGAGGCTCAGAGTGAACTTCTACATTCAACAAAGACGCTCTCACAACCCAAATCCCGACGCCAACATCGTTGGTTTTGAATAATTAAATTTTTTAAAATTACATTTATGATAATTTAATTTACATTTTGTCCATTCCTAAGTTGTGAGTCTACACCAGCCACTGATTTATGATTATGAATCACTCAGCCTAACGTAAAATTATCAGTTTCTTTCTTTATTGAATTAACTCTGGCCAAGGGAACACCAGTGAGACAACATCCAAAATACTGTCTTTGGTTATTAACATTTAAAATGATGAAGGCACTTGAAAAGTAACACAAAATTATCTGCCTTCCCAGAAAAACACAAAAACTTTTCAGAAGTACTCCATAAAACTCTGTTTACTCTTCCCCGCCCAGGCTTCTAGACTTCTGATTGGCCAACATTTTTACACGGTTAGGATTTGGCATTTTCTTGGCAGCGTTTGACTTTTTTTTTTGTGTTTACATGTGGACAGGATGTGGATATTTTTTCAAAACTTCACGTGTGGACGGGATTTTTTTATTTTTTTAATGAAAACGGAAAATCTCGGTTTTCAAAAATACGCGTGTAGTGTGGACATAGAAAAACAAACCATCTTTATGGTGTAATTATTTTACGTGTAGCTGTTTTTCCCTGTGTAATAATATTCAACATTGCTATCAATACATTTTTCCAAAAAATGCCTCTCTGTGCAAAATGGGTTTAAAAACGTAAACAACTGTCGGATACTGTTTGTCCGTGATTTGGACAGGCGAACAAATTGGGGGCAGGCTGATGTTATTTAGTAGTAGTAGTTGTTAGTCATTATAAGAAGTGTTTGTGAACTAAAAATCAGGAAATGTAGGATACTGTTTGTCCGTGATTTGGACAGCCCAGCGTGTGCTCCTGACGCAGGGAAAACTAATTCTGTCAGGGATACCTTCCTTAGCACCACTGTTGTGCAGGTGAAGCCAAAGGCAAGATATGCTTCATCATATTTTCTAGTCTTTGGCTTGGAAGGAAGCTGGTTTGGAAGCATATATGGCGATGCTTCATCTTCTGTTTTGCGTTTGTGTGGGAGCCCCGTCAATAACCTGTCCATTATGCCAGCAGTGTCCAAGCACTCTTTATTCATACCGCGCCCCCCACAATGGCTCTCCCTCCAGGGGGCGCGCCCCCCACTTTGGGAACCACTGATCTAGCGTTCTCTTTTTGGTTCCTACTTTATTTATTGGTCACTGTTTCTTCTTGGTGTGGGTTCTTTAGTATTTTGAAACTTAACTTATAACTCTGAGTTTTTGGTTACACATTGTGAGTTGTTGTTTGGAATTCTTGAAATTCCGGTTTTATTTTGGAGATCTCTTGCCTCTTCCTTTATCCCACTGCCCCAGGTGGACGAGTTTGAGCATCTCAGGGTCTTTTTCACAAGATATACGAGAGTGGAGAAGGAGACTAGCGGCAGAAAATGGATGGATTGCTTTATCATTACTTTATTAGTTTCAGTCATGTCTTTTTACCCTCATGTGTCCACTCTAATTACCTCCTTCATCTACTTAAAGCCTCAGCTTGCCTATATTAGTTATGTTTTGATAGTGTTGCAGATGAATTTATATGTTTCTCATGAGTAAGAATTGTTGACATTTGGCCAAAACGTAGGTTAAAGTCCCTCTATCTTACTTCCTGTAGATTTTTCTCTTCATACAACTTTATATCACTCACTTGAATTGGTCTGAAAGCATCACTGATTGTCCAAAATGCCTGAAAATGTCTTAAAACAGTGCCCAGGGCTCTACATCACACTCACTGAACGTATTTAAGCGCAGCAAAGACAGCCTGTGGGGGTGGCTGTGGCTCTGGAGGTCGAGCAGGTAGTCTACCAATCAGAAGATGGGTGGTTTGATCCCCAGCTCCTCCAGCCCGTATGAAGTGCCTTTGGGCAAGATATTGAATCTTAACATGCCCCTGATGCATCAATAGAGGGTTTGTGTGTGTGCTTGGTAGGATAAAAATGGAGAATTAGTCAAAGTCACTAGTAGTAAAAAGAGATTCAGTTAAAGCAGAAAAGCACATATGAGGGCCAGTCCACAAACTGGATTTGTCACTGAATCAAACTTCAAATTGCCTCTCATTTCCTGTTTAAAAATTGCACGCGCACACACACGCACACATACACACTTGAACTAATGTCTGGCTGCAGGCTGCACAGTCTGTGCCTGGTTGAAAAGAAATTAACTGGTCAATAATCTGTATTTGTTCTCCAAAGGGCATTTTAGATAAATGTACAAAAAGCCAAGTGTTTTAATGCCATTGTGAAGCTCATTATGCATTCTTGGCAGGAGTGCTGACTGAGAACATGTCTGATGTCTGGTATGGTAAAGTTTTCTTCTCACCGCTTTGCTCTGCTGCTTTGAGCTTTTGCTCTTTTGCTTCTAAAAGATAAGTAGAAAATAAGCACGAAATAGAAACGGGAAATTTCAGTAATTGGCTCTTTAGGAAAAACAGTCAAACATCTCTGCTGTCACCTCCTATGGAAATTTACACCACACTGCAAAAAAAATTAAAAACCCCACAGGGTGATATATTTCATGTCCGTCTGTGGGGGAACTGAAAAAATGTGACCAATCGCCACAATTTTCAACCGAAGATAAAATCTCTGTTATGCTCCAGCGCTCGTTCAGACTTTTCTTTGGCCAATTCCATTCATAATAAGAACAACGAACACTTTGTTGAACATGCTAATGAGAATTTTTATAATCAGCTGAGTCCGTTTTATCGAGCCGGCTTCAGAGGCACGTCGCTAAAATCCCATTTCTGTGATATCACTATTAAGCAGTGACTCACCTAGGCACTCTTTTCATTTCAGTGCTATTCCGAGTGTGGGGATCTGTAAGGCTTTAAAAGATATTGATCTAAAAAAGTCACCTAGCCCTGACAGCTTGGAACCCAATCTTTTAAAGGTTGCAGTCGTTTATATTGCCGAATGAGCCCCTGGTATTTTTAACCAGTCTTCAAACCAATTTCTTTTCCAAACAGACGGGAGCTGCCTCCGTGATCCTCCGATTATTAAAGAGACCCATCACATCATAGAAAAATTTCCCACATTTCCAATCCTTGATGGGATTATCAAAAGCAGAATTAATTTGTAGTTTGAAGCTGAGTGAAAATGAATTTATAATTTTGCACCAAACCTGGGGGGAGGGGCACTTTTTAATGACAGCAATGGATTTCACTGCTTTGTTTGGATATGCATATTTTGCGGTATTTGTTTCGTTCAGTAACCTTAATTTTATAGATGGGTTTAGTGGCTTTCCTGTGGTAATTACATAGAAAGTTAGATATTAAGCTTGCTGAATAAAACTGAGATCTGACAAGCTTATTCTGTTTTTATTGTCAGCGTTTAAGGATCAGGGAAAACATGTCATTTTTAAGCATAAACAGGTATTCTCTTTCAGACCTTGGACAGTGTTTAAGGGCAAGGACTCAGCTGAAAGAGTGTTGACATATGTCTCTGCTTTTTAGCTGCATTTTACAGGTGGACAGTTTGTAAAGCGAAGCCTAAGCATTCTAACTTTTATATTCTTTTTAAATAAATTCACTCTTGCGATCTCTTTGAGATTTTCAGTCTATTGTACTTGTGACAGAACAGAATCGAAGACTCAAAAATACTTCCTCAAATATCCACCTGAGGCTCCAAACTCAAAGTCCAACTTAAGAACATGCAAAAAAACCTTTTTCGTTTCTCTAGTTAATTCACCACCTCACTTTTTTATTATTTTTTTGCTACATATGGATTTGTTGGGGACAAACCACAAATGCGCAGTATAATGTTTGAACAGGACAAAAATCAATGACTAGTGCACACAGACTAAAAACTACCCATTTTTCCCCAAGGAAATGAATCTGAGCAAATAGTGCTACCTGGAGCCGTGCTACTCCAATTTCATCACATGTCGTTGCTTGATCTTCTCTACTGTACACTCTCTAAAGAGGCAAATAACTGAAAAAATCTGAAAAGCCATTTTCTCTGCTGAGCATCTCTGAGATATCAACAGACGGATGCTGAAGAGGCGAGACTGGTTAAAAGCGAAAATGAGAGCGGATTGGTGCTGAGGGACAGACAGCGCGACAGAGTAAGGAAAAATGATGGTTTGGAATAAAGACGGGAATTGATAAAAGCAGAGGAAACGTATTAGGTGAGAGGCCGAGAGCCTTTTATTGTTCTCTGATGCTGTGCATAAATGCCATCATCAACAAATAGAGTGCTTTTAAATTGGCTTGAGTTGAAAGTGCGTAGTGGAGAGAGGAGGAGAAAAAAAAGAGAAAAATAAAGGTGGTTTCCTGAGGAGTGAATGACGCACAGAGCTGACTGGGACCAGAGTGACAGGGCAGCAAATAGACATCTCTCACCTTATCTCAACTCTACTTATTACAAAACCTGACAAAGGTGAAAATAAATAAATAAACTTTAATAAATAAATAATAAACTTTTCTGATCAAGTATTAGACTTTATGCCAAAGGGTGCTCACTGCTATCGACACAGTTTCTCTAAGAGAACATATTGGGATAAAGATGAGTCTGGGTGAAGTGAAAATGTTTCAACAAGCAGAAAACAAAACACAGAAAGAAAGAGAGCAAAAAGAAGAAGAGATTTAGTCTATGATGAGCTCTAAATTAAGACCAAGGCTGAGGTATCTGTAAAGAGCGTCAGTGTGTTAAGGACAACGTGTTTTCAAGTGTTTTGTAGTGACTAAAGGACCTTAACTAATGCCTGTTATCAAGAAGCACTGGAGCCAATAGAAGTTCAGTTCCTTCATGGGGCATTGAGGCTGGCTTTAAAACTCCCAAATTAAAAATAAAAGGAAAAGATTTTTACTTTCTGAACATGCCTTTGATTTTATTTAACTCAACAATTCCAGTTGTACTAAGGCCTACTTTTGTGTATCCTCAGGAGTGTCTCACGTTTGTGTAATTGAATTTCTTTCAGCATTCAGTTACACTGTGAGAAACTGAGCCAGCTATCTACTTTTAAGGTGAATAGCAGATGGACCTTGTTGTGAGCCAAGCTAGCTAGGTTATGCTTGGCGCTACCCTGTAATCCAAATATTGTCTGCTTTGAATAAAAAACAACAAAAAAAACAACATCTAATGACTTTATTTACTTTGACTCAAACCTTTTATGGGATGGCTAGACTACATTATTAGGTAAGTAGTAGTGGTAGTCAGGGACATGTAGACACAGTTATCATATTGTTGACAATTTGATCTCTTTGGCTGTTTTGCTCTTTGGCAGAGGTGGACGCATCTCTTACCCTCTCCTCCTTCATCTTTCCTGCTTGGCTTCTATGTCCTTGACCAACTCTCAGTCTTGTTCTCTAAAACCTAAAGAATTATGGATTTGATCAACTAGTCCCTTAACAAAATCGACACCCTATTCTTGACAAGAAGCCTGGGCTCGGGAGACCCCAATTGTCCTGCAGAGACGTTTACTGCCGGATACTCGATGATTGGTTGCATCGTGTGCCTGTTGACACTCTCAATGGAGGACATTGAACAACATCTATCATTCAGAACCATGATAACAGAGTTCTGGCTGATCGGAGCCACAATTACAATATAGATCCTAATAAATAGGTTATTTAATAGGACTTTGATGTGAATAAGGAAGGAAAGCTTGAAAGGTTCCTGATATATATTCATATGACAGGCTTAACTTTTTGCAGTGTTAGTGCATCTACACAGTAGGAATACAGATGTGCCATGGCACACGGATGGATCCATTTAACCAAATCAGTGAAGCAGGCATAGTTTAAAAGATGGATATAGCTTCCAGGTCTGAAAAGTGAAACTGGTGCAAGAGCGTCTTAAACTTGCTTCATCTGAAGGCCTCCAGATGGCGATAGCTGTGAATGTAAAAAAGTTAATCTATCCGACTTCTTCCAGTTCTACTTCCAGCTCTCAGAGGGCAAGAAGCAGGGTATACCCTGGACAGGTCGCCAACCTGTTGCAGAGCTAACTACATAGAAACAGATCTACAGTAAGTTTAGAATTGGTAACTAACTTAACCCCATGCAAACTCCAACCAGAAAGGTCCCACACTGGATTCAAACCCAGGACCATCTTGTTGTGGGCCAACAGTGCTGACAACTGGACTTTACTTTGAAAGAAGAGCTTGGTCACTTGTTTTGGCTGATAATGATGATAGTATGTTTCACATTGGAGGATTACTTTTCAGTCAAACTTTTCGTCACATCCATCATTAAAGTATGATGCTGACGGTGGAAATGTTGAGGCTTCAAAACAGGACTTCACAAACCAGTGAAAAAGTCTTGGTAGCTGCATCCATCTTTTATTGGAGCAGGACACGACAAGTTAATCTGAGCAGAATAAGGCTTGATCAGAAACTGTCCAGCATCTTCTTTTCGCCTGAGTGGAGGATTTAAAGGCAGCACAAAGCTTTTCAAAGGCTCAGTAGATTTGTGATGGCATGTCCTGACACTCACTGCAGGGCCTGTCACAACCTGTATTATACTGTATGCAAAATGTGGTGCAACAGGAGCATACGTTGAATAAAGTCATAAAATTGGTGATCTCACACAGCCAGCATGTTTTACAACAGTATCTGACCTACCTAATGTTGCCTAACACTAGCTAAAATGAGCAGTATTTGCTAATGTAAATTAATGCTCTAAGCTATAAAATTATGAGAGTGGACTGAAACAAGCAAAGCTCACTCAAGGATGGAAACAAAAATTTGTACTAACTTAGTACAGCCTGTTGTTCCTCATTGGGCTGCTGTTCTCAAAATGTAATAGTAGCTTGCTTTACCTTAGCTGGCTCCTTCATCTATTGAGCTCTTCTCCTGGCAAAGTTTGACCATTACAAAGCCATGCCTCTTTGGAAACAGGTAAAATGAAAGGGTCAACATTATACTGAGGAGAGTACACAATATACCCAGAGCCACTGCACTTCCACCAATGTGACAGTAGAGCTGCGGTGGTGACAGTCTGAGGAAATTGTATGAATCATATTTTGAGGAAGAGTCTCTTGACAGCTCTGCAGCAACTTGGGCTTAGACACACAGCAGAAACAGATTTACTACGACAAACATTCTCAGTGTGGCTTCCACATGACAAAGAAGGCTCTTCAATGTAGATAAAGTCCGTTTGCAGTGCGAAGACACCTAACGAGTGAAAATAAGCCTAGGGCCGTCAAAGTAATATCAGTCCACATCAAAAACCTTTTCCACATGATTTGACTTGAATCAGCCAGTTTGATTGTTCATTATATCCTGCTTTACTATGAATCACCAAATCTGATTTTAAGTCACAAAATGGGGAAAAAAAATGCCTTCACTAATGCACGGAAATGCTATTTTAGTCTATCTCATTAGAAGTAGTTTAAGGTGGAGCAATCTACAGCAGTTATATAAATCTGTGTATATGTGCTGTGTGGACAGCATTTTCACTTAGAGGTAGAATGCTTTCTGTGATTTGTGTTTTTCTCATCACATAATCAGATGTCATGCAAAGAAAAAAAATATATAAAGGAACTGTCAGTAATACACGATATTGGAAGAATAAACTATGTTAGTGGTCATTACTGAAATGTCACTGCAAATTGCTGGTCTGCTCCTTCAAAAGTTACTTTAACTATAATCAGCTTGAAATTATGTAGGTTATAATGGACTTAAAAGGTGAGAAGTTTCAAAGGTAAAAGAAAAAAAGTAAAAAAAAATCTATAAAACCTTTAAAACATTTCTGCATATCAGGTTTGATGTTAGAATTATGGCTGAATAAGAGTGAGATGCTGAGGGCATACACAGTAGAAAATTCTAAGCAACAATAGCAATCAAATTAACGATCAAGGTAATAGCCGCGCTGCTCGCAGCGTGAAAATTTTTCATTTTACTGTTCCAAAAATGTGAACCTGAAACATTTAGCTTCCTGTTTTCTTGTTCTTAGCTGACAGCTGCTGCTGTAGCCCATTTGATTTGAGGCTGGGCATGCTGCGTGTTCAAAGACGCTCTTCTGCATACCTTGGTTGTAACATTGCTGTTCTATCAGCTCAAAACAGTCTATTTCACCCTGTTCACTCGATATTTTCTCTTTTTACACCAAAGACTGTTGTGTGGGCAGATCCCAGTGTATCAGCAGTTTCTGAAATATTGATATATATAACCATGTCTTGGTCAAAGTCACTCAAATCACCTTTTTTGCTGCATTTTTATGCTTATTGTGAACTTCAGCAGGTTATCTCGACCATGTCTCGAGTTGCTGCCATGTGATTGGCTGATTAGATAGTTGCGTCAACAAACAGTTGAACCAATGTGCCTAATAAAGTGCCCGGTGAGTGTATATGTACAGTGACTTCCTCGCTCTTGACACTTTCTTTCCGGTTTGTTTCATGTCATTTGTGCAGATGCTAATTTGCTGGTGAAAGAAAAAGGTGAGAGAGTCAGCGAGGGGAAGGATTTTACTCCCACGCTGCCTCCCAGAGGGCAGGACAGCTGCTACCTCTGGACCAGATGTGGGGTTTTCAGCGCCAGAGTATGGGAACATTGCACACACACAGAAATACACATGTCCACACACATTCTGGGCTGTTTTATACGTCTGAAAGCAAAGTAACGCTGCTTAAACACGCACAGAGGGTAAAAGATCTTTTTTTT
>VOQK01037528.1:8192-24629 GCA_015052645.1 Benitochromis conjunctus
CTTAGTCATCAAGCTAATTTTATTCTTGTCTGGCTCAGAGACTCCATTTCCTCTGGGTGTTTTTACAAACGCTGGGCTGCACCACGCCATCGGCCAGTGATGGATATGAGGGCCTGATGGCCGGATGGCAGATGCTGGCCCTGTAACTCAAGCTCCAAACACTTGCTGATGACCCCCCTTGCACCCTGTGCATTCCTCGCTCAATGCAGAGTAGCTGCTTGGGTGTGTGTGCAAACTTGTACTTTCCAAACAAACTGTACATCTATTTACTAGGCTCAAAAATATCATAGCCACACAGTTAGATGGAAATTACTGTTCGCATAATAATGCTCCAGTACAAAACAATACAGTGAGTAGTAATTTGTGCTGTAATTCCCTTTCTCAAGCAAGTAATTTTTATACATATTTTAACCTTTTCTCACTGTTATGGTCATCATTTGAAACTATTTAGTGAATTTAGGCTAATATATATTAAAAAAAAAAACACGGACGATAAAATTCATCAAGTTGACTCAGTAAAGTAGGACCTAAAATCTCAAGGATGTGGTTGAATAATAATATTAAATAGAGTAAATCTACCAATCTTGCAGTTTAGTTAAGACCTCTATAACTCTAAGTGCCTCCGATTTCCTCATCTTTGCTTCCCATATATACTATGAGTAAGAATCATGTTACCGGCAGTGGCAGGCTGTAGTTTAGCAGCTTAAGCAGTGAGAGCTCTTGTTTCTGCTGCAGGCTACTGTGTTGAGAGGCTGGTTAAGCTTGCAACAAATTCAGATTATTATGTAATTTGTTGTTAGACTTTTTGTCTCAGTAATTTCCCAAATATTTGCAGGAGTTGCTGTTTCTGTCAAAAAACCCCCCAAAGAAACCAGTGTCTAAAATCAGGAATAAACAATGAAACCTAATGAGTGGCTGTAAATCTTTCTGTATGTGGCCACCATGCATATTTAAAAAAAACAAAAAAAACCCGTTACTTTTTCTTTTTTTTTAGCTGCAACATCTGCGTTTCAAAATGTTTTAGCACACAACCAAAATCCTGCGGTGTGTTTTCTTGAGATTCAAGCATAATGGATTGTTACGCTTCATCTAAAAAGCTACGCGAAACGTTCCTTATTACTGTGCTGATTAAAAATGAATGCTAAAAACTCTAATTTTGCCTGAAGTTACGGCTAAAGAGGGATGAAGCATGTCACCATGCTTCGCTGGGTGAGCTGGATTAGCTGGATCAGCACTGTATCTTCCCATCCTTGCTCGCACCACAGTCCCGTTCTGTGACATGCACACAGCTGGGAGCGGCGGACACTTGGGACAAAGCAGAAAGAAAGCCAAATGGCCTCCTGTTAGAACTCCTCTGTTACCAGCTTAGAGCCTTCATTCCAATGCATCCTGCATGGATTATTCAGTGACTCTATACCCTTTTAGTCTTGGCTGTGGTCTGAAACAGAAAAAAGAACCTTATTGTTGTTGATTTGTCAGAATGCGGCAACTTTCAGGAGAGAAGGGAAACATTAAAAAGCAATTAATATACTGGTGTGTAAAGAAAAAAGGGGAGTCGCCTCGTCCTCCGGAGGGACTTGGTGCATCCGCAGCCAGACCTAAAAATGCAAAAAACATGCAAAAGATGGCTTTTAGTGTGACTTCTGCAGATGGATGACTGACGGCAGGAGACGAGGGACAAACAAAGGCAGTTTACGATCAGCATAATCAATGTGACATCAGCACAGTAACATAATGTGCGGGGGGTGGGAGTGGAGTCGGGTGGGAGCGCATGAAGCCCTTTTTTTTAATAAAACTGCAACTTGTTCCTTGCGATTACACCTTCCCGATCTTTGCCCGAAAGAAGTTTTTCTCAGGCTTTTACCACCACACAAAGATGACTTAACATCGTGACAGGATATCAGTGACAGCACTTTAAAAGCAATCAAGTATGCATCTAAATCTCGAGGTGACGGGTCCTTCTGTGCTTTACTGCAAGGAAGGTCCTGGTCGTTCTGTTATTACAGGTCTGTCTGTGTGATCACATTTTATTATAGCTTGAAATGAAACTTATCTTGTATTACTTGAATTTGAATGGAAAACGAAACAGTAAATAACAGTATTATGCATTGTGTAAAAAGCATGAAAGTGGTTTCAGTTGTGTTTCAACCTTTACTGTGCATCTCTCAGCTACACAAGCTGAGAGCTGTGTAGATTTACTGTGTTCAAAAGGGATTTGTGGGGAGCTTAGCAGCTTTCAACACATACACATAGGTGGGTGTTGTTCATTATTATGCGCTTACACTAAGTTTTCTGATGTGTACCAAGTAATCATCACCACAGTTCAGAGGCAGTTTTACAGTGTTTTTATACTTTTCTTATTGTAATGATGACTTTTTTTCCACCCAAGGTTTCCACCACCACGTCTACATATATTGAGGTGTTAATGAAACAAGTTTTTTTTTTTGTTGGTCCCTCTCACTCCCTTACCTTTCATTCAGTCCAAGGCTAAGGAGAGAGGAAGACATTGCATTTAGTGGGAACCCCTCCAATCCCGCATGCTACTGCCACTACAATAAGGGAAGAGGAAAGCAATTTTGTCTGTGTTTTGGCATTTGAGAATAACCAAGGTAAAAGTGCTGCGCAACAATGTAGCACTGAAAAAGTACACACAGAGAGGGAAACTGGAAGTGGCTAACCTTGGTCTGAACACCATGGAAACGGGGCACACAGTGATGATCTGAGAGCAAAATACCTGGAAACTGACGATTTGAAATCTGGTAATTGAATTAGATGAAAATCTGTTAAAAGCACTACAAAAATTTGTTCTTATTGGATACAAAGTACCCGTGTTTGAAACACAAATCCCACTACTAAATCTTGACAATTTACTACTGGAGCAACACTGACACAAGCTCTACGGTACAGGCCTACACCAGAAGTTCAGTAAAGCTCGGGAATGACTCATGTCTTTTTTCCTCCCCTTTCCTCTCTTTGCTACGTGATGTGACATGTGCTCCGAAGCCCAGGTGTCATGCTAGCTACATGATGGCTTTTTCCTGCTACAAAACTCGTTTATCATCTAAGGGGGCCTGTTGGGTTTTAACTTACTTTGAAGCACTTGATCCTCCATCTTGTCTGCCATTTGGGGCTCACTGTGTCATGGACGGGGTCACAGGTAGGGCAGCATCAGCGCACACTCCCCCTCATCCTCCAATCCAGTCACCGCTTTGACTTCCCATCCTTTGCAATACAGATAGATAGGGAAATAGGAAGATTGAAAGAAAAAGGGGAACCAGCTTTTGCGGAGCGGGGAGGGCAGCCAGACAGTGCAGGGCAGAGCAGAATCAATTAAGGCACATCAAATCAAGAATTCATGCACACAGAAAGTGACAAATATTGGCTGAGGCGGTCAAAGCTGTCGGGGTCTTGACATAGGTTACCCCACCCCAGCCCTCATCAGGATCGTCATCATCATCTCTCTTTGTCTCTTTATATCTCTGCCCTGTGCATCCCCTATCTTACCTGTGACATGTGTCTTATATAGTGTCTTAGATAATATCCACATATTCAAAGTGCTACATATGCTGTAACCAAATATTCTCTCTCTAAAATTTATACTTGTGGAGAAATACTGAACCTAACATATGACCTGAAATTATATTTTTGCATTAGTTTTATTGATTAATACCCTACCTTGCTAATGTAACCTACTAGCCAGGCCATATCTTAGTGGGTAACTGCATATTTAAATGCAAGTGACAACAGCTTTGGATTCAGACAATTACAAAAGAATGAGGCCCCTGATTGGCTTTTAAGCCAAAATTTGATTTGTGTTCATTTTTAGCAGAAATAATATAGCAGTATTATGATTTTTAAAACATAACACAAGTGCAATTTGTTGAAATGGGACTTGTGTATAAATTTTTCAACATTAATTTACATATTTATGGTAATGATGTTCCAGCATGTCAAGCTCTCGTTCCTAATAAAAGCTGGTTTTACAGCAGGTCCATTAAAAGCCTTCCTTACCTTTTGCCGGACTGTTCCAGCACTGAGTCAAAAAGCACGTAAAAGGAAAATTCTGTGTAAAAAAGGTATGATACAATAAATCAGTTCAGGCGCTCAGATCCGAGCAAACCGTTGAACTCAAAGTATCAACCATTACAACATTTGTGGGAGTTATCGGCCCATTTGTGCCCCCTATCTCCCCTTACTCCTCCAGGTCATCCTGGTGTCATCAGCTGGCGTGAGCATATGTCTGACATCGTGGTCTCTATGTCTGTCTGCTTTTCTTTCCCTTTCCCTCCTCCCCTGCCCTCCAATCCCCAAAGATCGTGTCACCGGCCCTGTCACTTCTGTCGGCCGTGGCCTGGGTAAGCATGTAGCGACCACTTGATATGTTTATATGAGGATTTCGGGGGCGAACATTACCGTGTTTTGAGAGCGGAACATCTGGTGAGGGGAAAAGGTTACAGTATAGGGATACCACTAGAGCCACAGCTCTGCACAGAATTCCTTCCATCAGATAAATCAAGCCAGCAAGTCACTGAGAAACAGGAGGGGCAGTCGAGGGATAAGAGGGTGAAAGGGAGGAAAGGGGCATTACTCAATCTTGCCTGAGAGAAACGGAGTGCTTTGTAAAAGATGGGCTTCTATAAAAATGGGAATCCTGTATTTATCGTGCTGGATTCACTCGGCCTGTCTCTAGCTCACTCTCACTGCTTCCTTTCTGTAAAAGATCAGTTTACCTAAATTACAAAAAAATTAGTCTGGCATGGTTTTTCAGATCTCCGCCCTGATTTAAACTTTGGTGTCATATTTTAATCCAGCACTCAAACTGTTAAAGATTTTGACCATTGTTGCTACGCAATGTTGAGTCAGTAAAGATTGTCATCTTAAAAATTTCATTCACTCCCGATTTGATGTGTGATTTAAGTGATTAATAATGTTTTTGAGCATTACATATATTTACTGATTATGACTCCCATATATTACAGCTGCAGCAGATCAAAGAAAAGCTATACCTATAAGCTATAAGCTATAAGCTATATATATAAGAAAATGCTAGATACCATTTAGGGCTGATGAGCATGTTTACATGTCATAATTTTAGTGAGCTGACATAAATCTTTATTGTAATGCAACACATTATCATTCAGCTATACAATCTGACATTCCTCTTTACGTTTTTATATTTTTATTATATGTTATATAACCAGACCCCATGTTGATCATTTTTGGCACATTAGCCACCCCAAAAATGTTTTGAATTTAAATTCATTCTGCCAGCTTGGAATCGATGGTAACAATGTGCTCTAGCTCTGATTTAATGGCTTTATTTTGTGACAGACAGCAACACAGTTTTCCCAACTTCAGAAACATTACCACACCTTCAAAAAAGGGGCAGGGATAGCTGGGTAGAGCCTTTGCCCCATGATTGGAAGGTCGGGGGTTCAAGTCCACTAACTGGCTACCCTGAGGTACCCTTGAGCAAGGTACCATCTCTACGCACTGCTCCCCGGGTGCTGGATTGGTGGCTGCCCACTGCTTAACTGAGTGAATGGGATAAATGCAGAGGACAAATTTCCTACGAAATTAATAAAGTATACATTTCTACATTAAAATACACTTTAGAATATTTAACATAGAGAACTATTAGAATAATCGTAAACAATTTCGCAATTTCAAATGGCAGTTTCTCAGCCTCACTGTAGGTGAACAGTTCGTGTCTTCACCAATTCCTTTCTTTGACTTTTACCAACTTCCACCGCAATATCCTTCCACCCGTCTCCAGCTCTCCCTCCTACTATCCATTCTTTCCCGTCACGTTGAGGAAACAGAGAATCGAGGCAGGAATGACTAAAGCACATGTCAGAAGACGTAAGGGCTTCTGTGGTGGCCTACGAGATGAAGCTGTCAGAGGAAATGCTGTCAGTGCGACACCCAAGTATCAAGGGCATCTTTGTGTCTTCTCCTCTTCTGTGCCTGTCCTCTGTTGCCTTGCTTAATTACACTGCATGTATGCTAGTACTGCTATTGTCAGGGGCTTGACATAGCTACACTGTTGGCATGCACAGAGCCAAGTTTTGACACAGTGCCCCGGAGACTGCGCTGTGTTGTTGTGATGTGTTGTTGAAGGGTTGTCTGCAGAGGCAAACGAGCTGAGATCAAGAAAAGAGGTCATGTGGTAACTTTGTAATTTAAAATACTTAAAAAAATTTAAAAACATCCATGGGTGTATGCTTTGCAAATCTTTAAATGCTTTGTAGAAACTGCCCATTGTGTTTGCATATACACAAAGTATTTTCCTGCCTGCGTACGACTCTTAATCTGCACAAGTGGTACATTATGGCTGGCAGTGGACGCATACCTCACACCTCAGATTGACCAGGAAGTAGTTGACAGCTCTCAGTGCCCTGGCCTGCCGCTAATTTCTCCACTTCCTTCCTGCTAGCCTAACTTAGCATCAATCACCTCTCTCCACTTGCACCGCTAGTGCAAACCAATTTCCTTAATGCTGATTGCACTGTAAACCAACTCTCCTCACCCGCTCCGGCTCGTGTTCCGTTTTGCTCGTTCATTCTTCCTTTCTTTCCTTTCACAGCTTCCTCTTGACTTGACAAAGCAATGATTCAACTTTTAAAAGCTTGCTTAGCTGAAATAGATGAATGATGTTTGTATACATTTGCTCAGATTGAGTCTGGGTCGTGTTATGTTCAGCTATAAACTATAAACCTAATCTGTCAATCATTAAAATAGAAACACAGCTTAGTTTGCCTCCTCTTACTTGACAAGAATAGCATAGCATAGCCTACACGGCTGGCAAATCTGATCCGCATTTAGAGGCTTGCACATAGAATTCAGAGAACTCAGTGAAGGGGTGAGCGGAGATCCCTGTTTCCTGCTCAGCCATGAGAAATTCCCTACAAGTTTTAGAATCATCACCAAGACAAAAACAGTTTTGCTATGTCTCACCCAGCACCCAGCCCACATCTGAAGGCAGGAACTGTGCCAGATTGTGTGCCTTTATATACGCCCATGTGTGCTCATGCTTCCTTTCAACTCTGTCTACAAGCCCAAGAGATCCCGACAGGATTCTACCAGCTACAGAAATTCTCACAACTGATAAGAACAAAACCAGACGACAATTTCAGTGGTTCATAAGTCTTTTTAATTTGTTCCATTAGCGTTATGTGCGCCATAACACAACTGGGATTTTTCCAGTGCTGCAAGCAGTCAAATGTATATCTTCCCGTGAGAAGATTTAGACCTAAATACAGCATTTATCATCTCTCACCTCATCAGTGTCATTCCGACTAATTATGGGATCCAGTGCCAAATTCCCAGTCCAACACACCTTTCAAATACAATACAACTTTTATTTGTCACATACACAGTACAACATATAGTGAAATGCTTGTGTCCATGTTGCAGACATGTTACCAGGGCCCTTACCGGATACTGGACAGGAATCGAACTTGCGACTCCTGCTTCAAAGGGGTGTAGGAATTACCTTTCACACAATACATGTACTCCTACTGACTGGGGAAGAATTAGCATAGTATGTTGAAAGCCAAAAATGTAAAATATTCAATTTCAACACAAAGCTGCTTAAAATGATCAAAAAGCTTTCATAAAAATTGAACAAAAAATCCTCCCGCTAATACATTTAAAAGTAGATGGAAACTTATGAGAAGATAAAAGAATTAACATTGTAACAAAATTTGAATTTTGTTTCAGTTCTCTCAAATGACCTGGGAATAAATGGTTATAAGCTGACATAGTTTTTTGCTCAAAATGACCACTGAAAAAAAGCTTTTCTTTAAATATTACCAAATACAAACATCCTTAGTGTTTGCTAGATGTTCAAAAGCTAAATCATGTCCCCGGCATTCTGCCGTTTTAAGAAAAAAAGTATTTTGATTTACCTGCTTTTGCTTTATCTTTGTGTGAACTGCGTCATATATGTAAAAGTCTTGAGATCCAGTGGCAGGCTTTTCCCATTGGAGAGATTGATGAAGTGCAGTGGCCAGAGGGCCAAGGGAGCAGTAGTCCCCTGCTGGGACTTCACTCTGACCCACTGAGCACACCACAGTCACACAGGATACATCATTCAATCTGCTGCTAGCGCACGCGTGCATGCACACACACACACACGCACACACATACACACACAGGCCTTGCAGTGGACAACATAAGGGCTGTATGGGTAGGAAGAAATCGTAGCTGCTTTAACTCTTGTCCTAATGGCTGGTACAGAGTGGCTCAAGTTTCACTCTTGCTCCAGGGCCCACCACTGACATGCTGCTACATTATGTTAGCCTGTGTTTTATTTGGCTCTGTTTGGTATAGCGTAGTGGGATAGGAAGTGAGGGAGGGGGTGCGGGGAGTACTACTGAAGGCCCAGCAGGAGGGCTAGTCCAACACAAACAGTAGGAGGCTGATGCTTGGTGTTCTGTGCTCACACAAACTGTGGTGTTCCATGCAGTCCAATCCACAGATGGAGCAATTCTGTCACCATGTTTGTGTGTTTTCTATGTGTGGTGGGATTTGCAGAGTAAATGTCGACAGGTTTGGTTTACAAAATCATCTGGGGTATGTAGTCCTCACTGTATTCCCTGTGTGGAAGAAACATAAAAGTGTCCAAGGGAGGAGGCATAAATGCTGCACAGTTTTGAGTGGCATGCATGTCACTTCTTGCTTGATGTATGTCTCAGTTTGCCATGGTCAGGTTGCCCCAGTTTCAATATGTCGCTCCTAGAATGATCACTGCTTACGCAGCCATTGACACTGACTTGTCTGGGACTGCCTGGACTGGCGACACAGTCTGGGAGATTCCTAGAGAAAGCCTCTGGTGCATACACATGCCTGTCTGCTGACACACACAAGCATGAAAAGTGGGGGTTAGGTCGCCCTGACAAATTACCTACATCCCCGGCGCTCTGGTGGCTCAGCATGGGGGAAACTTGATGGCCCAGTTGGAGGTGGGCGGATAAGTGGAAGGTCAGGGAATTGAGTGGGGACAGCACCCAAAGCCAGTGCTTTCTCCAGACTTGGAGGACGTTTATTTTAAGTCCCTTTATCCAATCTTTCACCAGAACCTGTGTTTGAATGTACAAGGGGCACAGCGATTCAAAGCAGAGTGAGAGTTGTAGACATTTATGTGTGTGCGGGCATGCATGTGTAGAGCAGCGAAGGCCAGCGTTCCAGACTGCAGGGAAAGGATTAGGAGACTGGAATGCAAGACACTCCTTGACCTCGGTGCGACCTTTGAGACTAAATCCCTTGCCCATATCTGTCCCTCATGGGTCATGATCCAATTGGTCACCCCTTTAGAATGCTGACCTCTCATGCACCTCGTCTCTCTGCCTGGTGAAACATCTCCATTCACTGGTGTTGGGGCCTATAAGCAAGCTCGCTCAGATAACAACTGTGGGATGTTAGTTGTAGACTAGATTTTCAGGGTACCTGAATAACAACTCATTGCTGAAATTCAAAAACATATTTGTTAATGCAAGCCAACGTAAAGGCAGAATATCACTCTTGTTCTGCCTTTCAAGTGTCCATGTACACCTAAAACATAAATGAAGCGTTTCTCTTTACTCTATTTTGAAAGTCTGTATGCTTTTCCATTTGCAAGCGCGTCGACCAAGAGTGATGGTAATGGAGGTGGAGAGGAACGAACACATCAGAACTGCGAGTGAGTGGCAGTGACACTGAACAGCAGCAAAGAGCTGGGTGGCAGGCAATCAGAGGGGCTCTCTTTCTCTTTCACTTAGGTCCCACATGACATGGCTGACTAGCGAGATGAGAGACAGATGGGTGCCTCGCTTGGCACTGAGGGCCCCTGAATAAAATATCACACTTCTGATTAATTCATATTTCGTCTGACAATGGAGAAAAAAAAGCATCATTGTTTTTAGATGCTGTTCAGATGTCGTCTATTGTTGATGCGGCGCCATTCATTACATTTTTTTTCTTAAGCTTATTAAATCATTGATGATTGATGTAATAATTGTCTGGTACAGTTAAGCTGCTGAATTCCAATCACCATATAAATACCTTTAGAACAAAAGTTATGATTAAAAAAGTGGTAATATTTAAAGTTTTCTAGTGTAGAAAAGAAAAAAAAAGTATTTTAAAAGCGGTGTAAAATCAGTATGTCCATTTCTGATTGGCAGTTGGGTCTGACGAGTCAAACATTTAAAGCATCTTACAGGTCAGGTAAAAAATCCACAAATTTAAAATCAACACAAGCACTTTATTGTTTCTTAAACCTTTTAAAAACACAAACATCTACACAAATCAAATGAACACTTCAAGACATAACCAAGTGGGACAAGTAGCCTCTACTAACTGAATTTAACTTTACTATTTCAGCAGCACTTGAAGTCGCCATCCTCAGTCAAAAGCTAGCTAACGAGTAAGTGCCTGTTTTTCTTCTTCAAGACAAGAGTGCCTGCGCTGTGACAACATGTGGATGTGTGAATGATGCTGAATTGTCCAATCAAAGTCTTAAAGAAGGCAGTTAATCCATATCGGCTGGTCAGGGATGCACAAAATTGCACCCTGAGGGGCAAATTCCAAGCTCCAATTGAAACTGAGCCTCACTGTTGGTCTGTCCATAGTCTCGTCCATACAAGGTGTACATACAACAAAGTCGATATATAATTATATAATTTGCAAGAATTTAACACATAATCCTAGAACCCTCAATTGACAATCCACCACTGATACCACCGAATCACAACAACAGTCACCTCGAGGTGCTTTATATTGTAAGGTAAAGACCCTAAAATAATACAGGGAAATTCACAACAATCAGATGACCCCATGTGAGCATGCACTTGGCAACAGTGGGAAAGAAAAAAATCCTTTTGACAGGAAGAAACCTTCAGAAGAACCAAGCTCAGGGAGGGGCAGCCATCCACCAGTTTGATGTAAGGGAAGGAAGACAGGACAAAAGACACATCTAGATGCTGTAAAACTGATACCCATGACGTGTTGCTTTGATATGGCATAAGTGGGATATGTTATTACAGGTCAGCAAAAGCAATGGCACAATTTAGTGAGAGGAAATACTTTAATTTCCATACAACATAATGGTCACATCAGGGTCATCCGCTGGCTCCACATTAGTTGATTCATTAGAAAGCAGTCAAAAAGTGCTTAATGTTAGGGTTATCTGGAGGTAAATGAAAATAAAATGTAATTAGAATGGGTGTAGAACGAGGGGGAAATGGAGATTTAAAAAGGAAGGAGAGGGTGACACGCTCAGTGACCTGTTACAAAGGCACCTGTTATGAACTTGTGAGAGTAACAGTGGAAATAAAGAGTACTAAAGGAAATAAAGGCGTGGTAGAATTTGATCAGCAGTCAATCACCGATTTTGAGGTTAATTATCTTTAATGTCTATGCTGAAAGGTCACACAGTTATGTCTTCATGCAAGCAAAAATTAGTTTTTTACTACAGAAAATATTACATTGTCTAGGTTTGTGGAGAGCCTTTTGATGAACTGATATGTTAAGAAATAAATGCTTTAACTTTCTTTATTGTTGTGTGATGTGTTTCCTTATTCTGCGTGATCCTGGCTTTATGAAACTCTGAGTGTGAGCATATTTGCACAAATGAACACACATGATTGCGTTGTCTCCTGTGTAAGAGTGCGTCTCTGTGCATCTGTCTGACAGGGCCAAAGAGAAGCAGCTGTGAGGAGCCTGCAAGCTTCCCCAAAGGTGCTCCTCACCTGTGTCACCTCTGCCTGCCAGCGCCATCAAGGTGCGTCAGTCTTACTGCTCTGGCACCTTTTCACCTGTGGCACTATTCCTCGCTGGCTAGCACCCACCCCTCCCCTCCTTGTTTCTCAAGGCGTCTGTCACTCACCTGTCATTTCTTTCATCAACTCCTGGTTTCCACCTTCTTGCAACAGCCCCGACGAAGGCGGAAAAGAAACCATCGGAGCGAAAATGGTGACCACTTTGTCCCAGTTCTGGGCTTTGCTGCTTCAAAGAGTGACACATCACAGAGGTGATGACTGACAGCCACTTCACACTACAGCACATTTCTCTGTGGAAGCACCGGAGCCTGGAAAATCGACAAGTTAAACATTTGACGTTCTTGAAGATATTTTTATTTTTTTGCATGGTTACATCTAGTATGAGAGAATGATGAGGTAAAGAACAAAAAGTTGACATTTCAGTCCTGAACTGAGATTACACTGACACTACTAAAGTTATTGTCACAGAATTACCTCTAGACTCTGTTAAACAGACATATGTTGGTACACTGATTGAACTTGCACTTCTACTATTCACAAAACATAATGAATTTTAAAAAAATTAAAAAAAGAAAAACTTTTGAATTAAATATCTGAAAAAAACCCAACATTCTTTTCCTCACAGTAAAGGCCTTTTGTTGGAAAACATTATGACAGCAATATTTCCCTGATTTAGTTTATATCTTGCTTTGCTGTTTAAAAAGAAAAAAAATAGTCTAGCAATGTTTAATGTTAAAAAAAAATGAATACTTAAAATCAACTAAACACTTAATCTCCTTAATACTTTCACACATGTATTTCTTCTGGCTGTGAGCAGGAGCCTTACTTTCTGTAAATCTGTAGGTAGCTGGAGGGTTTCTGACCTGCCTTTCTGCTCTGAGGATAATGATTGACGCGAGGCTACCTCAAAGGTCAAAAACACCACCAGTAACAAATTTGCCTTCACCAAGCATACCACACACTGACAGTGTTGCTCAAATTCCAGTCCCAGTGCTGTGTGTAGAAAGAGCTCATAGGTGACTTCTTGATTGAGAGGCTGAAGACTAACATCTCTCCAGGCAAGGAAAGGAAGGAGGGGATAATGACAATAAGACATCTTATTTTTCTTCTTGGGGAGTTTCCTCTGCAAGGCAGCTCTCACATGAGCAATGAAGAGGCTCTTGCAGTGGTATTATTGTAATAGTGCTAAAAAAAATCAGTTTCTGAACCTATTTGGCCACAAAATCCAATACTGTAACGGCCATATACTGATGATTTTTTATTTCGCATTTTTACCCAAGATTCAAGCACATGCAAGAAAGAACAAAATAAAACCGATTTTTTTAAAGAGCCCTTGGCTGTGGCCCAAACTCTGACCATATCAGTTGGGCTTTGTTGCCACGTGGCATATGGTACAAGACAAACTGTCAGGCTTTTTTCCTCCTGTCTGTGCTTGCTTAGAGATGACAGGAGCAAGAGGACGTTTGTGTCCAAGCAGCAGGCATCAGGCAGGCTTAGCGGTGATTTGGGGGGAAAAGGGGAGAAAAGCAGAGCATCTTGCTGTGGCGAGCAGTGATGTGTCTGCATGGCTGAGTGTGTGTGTGTCGGGAGGGGGGCTACACAGTAGCTGCGGGGGACAGCACGGTGCCTGCGATTGTGAGGAAACTGCAAATTGATCAAATTGTGGAGGCAAGACTTTGGGCCTATTATCTGGGTCATGTCAATGTCTCTCTGGTCTCCAGTTGGTTCACAGGGCAAGCGAGTGTGTATGTTTGTGTGTAAAGAGCCGAAGCTTGAAGAGCCAAAATTGTGCTTTTGTATGTGTGTGTCTAGTCAAACCTCTGCGCGCATGCTGTTTACACAATGGCTCTGCACCAAATAGATTTAACAAACACCAAACACAGTCTCCATTAGCACTCAAGTGATATTTCTAAAACTTTTTGTGGGTGAATTTGAGGTCAAATCCTGTATTTGCAGAAGTTTAACCCTTGTTAAGGTTGCACCTTACAGTCGCAGCATTTGGGCCCTAAAATTTAGACTTTTAGAGAAGCCCTAAACCAGTTTTAATGGATGGAGCTGTGTTTTAGTCTAGACAGAAACAGACACATTTGGATACGATGTTGCAGACGCTATGCCAGTTGGGTGTTAACAGTCACGAAAATTAAACATTTTAGCTAAGTCAGCACATATTTGGAAACTCCTGACCCATTGCCACAGTGACAGATTACACTTACACTTCTCTGCTATTTTCAGTAACAGCTCAACATTTTCATCAGTCACACCAAAGACATCTCTGGACCTAGCTGCTATTCTTAGTCTACAGTATTTTATATAAGTAATACAGACATATGTGCAAGTGCAAGTAAATATGCATTTGTCTTTCTAGATGTTGCTTCTGAAACTGCACTAAAGCATCTTTCTGGATAGGGACCACTTTCTTTGCGTTGCAAAAACATAATGTATTAGTATAGCCTGAAGCAACTGCTGATTCTTCCTAAACTCAGGAGTTTCTTCAACATTTGTTTTCTGGGTTTCATTGCCAAATTCAGACACTATTCGAGGGATGAGTTGCCATTTTCTTATATGCAATCCGACATGCACGACTCACATTGTTCGCCTATCAACAGTGATCACAGGTCGACCCTCTATCAGAGCTGACTTCAACAGAGCATATCATGGCTATTAGCTTAGCATGGTGCGTGATCTCCCTCCTTCTTGTTGCTGAGGGTGCTGTCCTATGCAGTTTAGGGACACATGCATGAGGGAGGGCGTCGTCATCACTTGTCATCACGCTTCTATCATAGTCCCTGGCGTTTCAGTGGCTCCCTGCGGTCCCTTGTCACTCTGGCTGGCTGCAGACAGCTGGTTACCAGAGCCATTGCTGTGCTGCCACATGTTTGGGTGTATCTTATATGCTGGTATGAAGTCTAGTTCCTGGGAAAATGTATGTAGCATTGTTTTTATATAAATCATTGTATGTGTTTGTACATTTGGGTGTTCTATGTTCACACCAGCTAATATCAAACAGGTGTGATGGAAGCAGCTCCGAGCTCAGAGACTGAACAACTCAATTCCTTGTAAATCAGCACTGCTGATATTAGCTGTTGAAGGCTAAATGGCCATTATGAATCCTCAACACCCTGACACGTTATGACCTGCCTGCTCTAGTGAGGTATGTGGCACTGTGTGTGGGAAACACATGCACACATATGAATGCATAGACCCTCGCTGCTCTGTGTGTGGGCCATGTTTGCCACCACTTAGTGACAGGTCAGACTCCTATAGTGTGATCAAACAGCAGCCACAAGTCTCTAGAGTTCCCACAACACTCTGCCTGGTGGAGAGTGGACAATAAAAACAAGAGTGGCGGGCTTTCATCACAGGCTTTACCAAAGCCTATCCTATTTTTGTTCCCTCATGTGGAATAACTTTGTGAAGATTAGCTAAATAAATATGAGCAGTGGCTCAAAGTTGGATATACAGTGTAGTCCGTGCATGTTTTACACTCCCTGAACGTCAGTAAATGCATCAAAAGCAACAATTTGACTTTCAAAATAGGTCACAGGTTTTGCTATCATTTCCATTCTTTATTATATTCACCAGTGTGGCTGCTGAGATGTGAGATGCGACGTTTGAAAGTCAGGGCAAGAAACACAAAACACTCAAATGATCAAAACACATGTAAATATGACAACACTTTTGCCAGATAATCTATCGCAGTGCACAGGGAGGTAAAGCCAAACGTAAGGGCACAAAAAATAGTCCACTGTGCAGACACAAAGCTGTGTACTCAACTACAGTATTTCAGTTAAGCAATCACCATTTTGAATACAATATTATTAACATAGGCTTTGGAAAAGGAACACAATAAGATCATCAGTTCATGAAAACCTCCTCTCATGCTGCTCTTCTTCTGCATTGTCGCTGTGATACAGAGACGAACCTCCATGAACATCATATTGTTACAACAGCTGTGGGATCAAAAAGCAATTCACACAACGGGAAGCCAGGACCATGGATCATACTCTTGACCTTATGAAGGCCGCGTGCTGTAACGCCTAAATCAGCACTGACAATGTGCCAGTGTGGGTTTTTTTCGTGTCTGTGTTGGCAGTTTAGGGGGATCGTTTCACAGTGGCAACAAATCAGCATGAAATGGCATAAAAAAAAGCTTGAAATCTTCTTAAATGGCACATGTTTTGTGTGACGATTATAAAGAGACACAACTGCCTTGCAGCAGCACATCGGCTGCCCCATAAAGAGATGGTGCCGATGTCTTTCAGTGGCCCCTTAGCCCCCTCATTTCCGGTGCCCTTGAGAGCGAGGTACTTAGAACCCGTTGACGTTACATCGTTGTATGTCTACCACTCAAGTGCGAGGGGCAGATGTATTCTGATTTAGGCAACCGCTGCTGATTAGCGCTATAAAACTTGAGGCTAAACAGGAAAACGGCCAGTCAGCCAAGAGGTATTGTAGTAAGGAAGGGACCCTATCTGTAGCGCTATCAGCCACAGCCCCTGTCTTACACTAATGGAATTGTCCTCCACCCCAGGCTGTGTATTACCATAGATCTATGGGATAGTCTCAATCCAACAGGAGAGCTCGTGATTTAATTAGGGGCCCCTTTCTGACTCACTTACAACACAACAACATCAAGACAGGGAAGTTCAGACACATGGCAAATAAATAAACTAAGGGC